>WBMZ01011441.1:0-65900 GCA_013400975.1 Atrichornis clamosus
GGAATAAAACCCAGGAAGTTTATCTACAGTTTTCATCTAAACCGTGAGTTCTAATAGTACCAAGAGGTGTTCTGAATGTTACTTTGGTTCCTTTTTTTTCTTCAGCTTTTTTTCCTGGGATGATTCTTGAAAATACAATATATAAGCCCGAATATCTTATCAATAAATGTACAGTATCTTACATTCCTCATTTCTGAAAAGATAATTCCAGGTAATAACATCATAGTGTGATTTTTAGGACAAGAAAGCAAACCAAGAGAAGAGTTATTTCAGTGAAATGTGTTAGGGTTAGGCCTTATCATCATAACAACTTTCTTTAGTGAATATGATCCTCCCCGGAATTCAGCCCAGTAAACACCATCCTGATATCGACTGCGGTAGTGTCCTCCACGATACCAGACTCCATTGAGATTTGAGTGAGCGCATGCATTATACCACCATCCTCCCTTCTGGTAATGAGCACAGTTACCTGCAAAAGAAAGCACCAGTTCAGTCTGAGAACTAAATGAAAAATTTTAGAGCAAGCAAGCTAAGCTGGGTTGGTTTGGGTTTTTTTTGCAACTGGATGTTTAACATGTAGCTATTCTGTGGTACAATGTGAAATTAGCCTTCTTCGGGAACCAGCTCAGTAGTTAGGTTCTACAGATAGAATCATTCTTACTACTCTTGCCTGAAAATCTGTGTGTGTTACTGTCTCAAATAACCCTTCATAGCATATTTTACAGACCCTTGTCTACTGTAAATGACTCTTAGTTTTGGTGTTAGTATGTATAAGGGTTGTTGACACATCAGTTTGTACTTCGTAAGGTACTAACTGACAAATCTCTTTGTACGTGCAATCTCTTTTTTTTGTGTGTGTATGACTGTACTTTTCCTTTTTCAAAAAAAAAAAAAAAAAAGAGAAATAAAAAAGGTGGAGTGGGGGGTTATAAAGACAAAAAAGGCAAGGCAACTGAGAGGGGCCTCATACCTGTATATACATCATGGTCCCGGTCCAGCGTGGTGAACTGTTTGCCATTGTGCCAAGTGAAAGAATCTCCTGCGTTGCCATTGTAGCGTCCAAGTCTCAGCTTGTAGTACTCACTCTCAGGCTCCAACCTGAAGCTGGCATACTCAGCAAATACTTTTCGACCTGACCAGTCTTCCATTGTTATGAGCAGTTTGTAGTTGCCTTGATTTGTTAACCAGTAAATGTTTTCTAATCCAAGCCAGTATTCTCCATCTATATTACCAAATCCTTGCTGTAAAGGAAGCAAGAGGAGCATGTTAATATGCTGCATCTGTGTTAGTCGTAAATCCAAGTGTATTCTTAAGTAGAAAACTGCAATACCTTATTTTATAGAGACTTCCTTTTCTGGAAGGGTAAACCATTAGGCTGTTGGCCAGACTCTAAAATCACCCTTTCAATTAACTTTACCAGTAAGTTTTAGAGGGTAGAAAACAATCTGCTCACTTGTCCTAACCTTGTATGTCTCCCAGTTCCTGAAAAAGTTGACAGAGCCATCCAGCCGCCTCTGAATGACTGTCCAGCCACCGGGGTCGTGCCGTTGGTCACACCAGACCTGCATCAGCTGGTTTGTGTTTTCTGGTTTTACAAGGTAGATGGAACTTGTGTCATGGCCATCTTCTAACGCTTGTAGACAGTCTCTCCAGGGCCCTGTGTCAAAACAGAAGGGCTCCGCATCAAACTGCTGTTGAGCATATCTTTAATGCAGGGCAAATTTGATTTGGTAGCTTTTTACGGTAGATTAGTTTCACTGAATAGCGCATTTGTTTTTCCTCTTATTGAAGGTACAGTATCCACCAGCTGTTTTCAAACAGATTTATTTATTGCAGCTTTACTTCTGGAACATTTCACAATGAATTACTGATAAAGGGAGATTTTACCAAAAAAATCTTTTTTTTAAAGCAGCTGTACCTTTACCATTGATTATATCTTCAAAGAAACGAAATATGAATGACTCCATAGATAAGTAAGAATTTCCTTTAGAAAACAAAATAGTAGTTTGACCTTGATTCTGTCTTTGAGAAGTGCAACATTTAGGTCCCCGAAAATGTCACTGGCACAGACATTAACCATGGAATCGGCAACACAAATTCAGATTGTAGGTCTTACTGTTGTCACCTTAATAAATTACAACGCAACATGGAAATTAAGTTTTTTTAACATGGTGTGCCTGTGAGAGAAACTTTATATAAATTAGAAGACTTTTAAAATACTTTGCATTAACAGATATTAGAGTTGCAGTTAAGATGCAGATGACATGCTCTGTCACACAGTTGCATGGCTTATTATGAGAGGTGAGAGGAAACAAATGTAATGAGCACTAATAATTTAAATTGTTCTTGTTTATTTTATCACAATATGTATGTAGTGGCACTTATTAAAAATAAAAAAGAACAAAGTCATTATTTAAGAAATTCCTAGAATAGTCAACCAAAGAGCTTTTATCTCATCTTCACAAAAATAAATATCTAGCAGCATACAGTGTAGTACTTACAGCATTCTAATCTTGTCGTTTCTTTTACGCCACATGGCAGCAGTACTCTACTGCACATTATCCTTTTTTCTGAAAGTGATTTAAGATGAACTACTAGAAGTACTTCAAAGTAGAGTTTGCTACTACTTTTCCACAACAGGTGGTTTTTTTGTCAGATACTAACTTTTCAAAATTTTGTCTAAGGTGTGTTGCCTTGAAAAAGTTAGAATGTCCTGACTTTCAGATATGTAGTTTTGATGAAATTGGCTCTAGGAAGTCATAGAATCCCAGAAAGGCTTGGATTGGAAGGGACCTTAGAGCTCATCTCATTCCACCTCCTTTCCATGGGCACAGACGTCTTCCATGAGACCAGGTTTCTCCAAGCCCCATCCAGCCTGGTCTTGGATACTGCCAGGGATGGGGCACCTACCAAAAAAACTCAACAAAAAACCACAACCAGAAAACAAAAAGTGTGGACAAAATGTACAAAGTTAAATAATAAAGCTACTGAGAGCAGTAAGAGTGTATTAAGTTTGCGATAAAGAGAGCGTATTGGTCTTCTACTTTGTGAGAAAGGAAAGCTGTCAACAGATTAATAGGCAATACTTTTTTCTGAAGAAAGTATGTGTTGTCCACACACTGAAGGACAGATTTCTCTTGTATAGAACACAAACTTGTTTGGTTTGTTTTTTTTTTTAAAGATGAGGGACCGTAGGTGAAACTGAATTCTTTACCTGTTACTTTTGTTATCACGTAGATATCTTGTTTACTATCTTGTATTTTGCTTCAGTTTTCATTGCACAGATTGGCTATGATCAGATGGTTAGTACAACCAGGAGCTTTGGCTAAGCTTGAAAACTCAAGACATAGTACAGAAAGAATTGGATAAAATACAGGTGGATTTTTTCCAGTGGCTGGGCAGTTGTGGTGGTGAGTTTTGTTTGTTTTGTGGGATGTTGCTGTGGGTGTCTTTTTGCGGGTTTTTCGTAGTTCCTTCCAGACACCTGACTAAAGCATTGTTTATGGCATTAATTGTAAGGAGGGGTTTTGTTTGCGATATGCTTTGTGAATGGAAAACATTCTGGAGGATGAGGAAAAGGTATTAAAGGTTTCTTGTCTGAAAAGAAAGGTGCGGAAAGGGGAAGGAGGATACCCTGGAAATGAAAAGTTAATTAGCTTAATTTCAGTTGTTGGAAGCTTACTTGAACAAATAAAACACTGGAAGTGAGAAAATGAGAGAAATTAATGTTATGATGAATTTGTGCAGAAGAAGCATGAAACTTCTTTTTCTGTTACGTAGACCAGGGAGATGGAGCAAATGTCAAATCTTATCTTAGAACTCTGGACTGCAAAAGGGACCTCTGGAGATCGATGTGAAAAATTGCTGGATTAGCAGCATTTCCTCAGGTGAAGATCTGGGAGTTCTACAGGGTTGCAAACTGGTTCCAAGTTAGTGTTTTACTTTTCAAAGCAGGAAAGTGTATGAGGATAGATCAGCCAAAGTACTATGCACCTGAAATAACTTTTCTGTTATGCTGTGTGATAGTAAAGCCTCAGCTTCAGTTTAAGCACTTGAAAACACAAGGAAGATGTGGACCAATTAACGAGTTTTCAGAAAGTGTAGAGGAAGGAAGGGGAAAGTTCTTCAAAGAATGCTTGAAAGGTATTTCACTTAGAGAAGGATAGGGAAATACTGTCCAAAGCTTGAACCTATTTTGAGATCAAAGTCAAAATGTAACTGTTAAGGAGGCAATAGTGTACTGCTCCAAAGGAGTTGTAATAGACCTCATTTTCTGAGAACTTTTTCTTACATGATACATTAGAATAATGATATTTTTGGCAGAGGTTCTGCATGCCACAGTGCAGGCTTTGGTGAGTTTATCTTTGGCAGTACTGTGAAATACTGCTTTGTAGCAAAATGTTTTAGAGACTTAAAGACTTAAGATACTCAGTGCTGTGGACTGAAAGACCTTTCTTTCATTGTGAGTATTTCCATGGAGAAATAAGCTGGAGGTCTTTTTTCTTTGGTTTGGTTTGGTGTGGTTTTAAGATGCAGTGGTTGCATTATTTGATAATTCTAAAAAATTTGTGGATGTCTTTTGAAATATGTTGCTAATCGCCATTAAATGTATTGAGTGCAGTTCCCCCTCATTACTCTCTTTTAGCTCTGAGCTCAGATGTCTGACTCCCCTGTCTTTTTTCTGAAGAAAGTATGTGTTGTCCACACACTGAAGGACAGATTTCTCTTGTATAGAACACAAACTTGTTTGGTTTGTTTTTTTTTTTTTAAAAGATGAGGGACCATAGGTGAAACTGAATTCTTTACCTGTTACTTTTGTTATCACGTAGATGAGTTGATACCTAGTGTGATTTCAGATCATCTAATCTTTCTTGTGGCAGAACTCCTAAAACTCTTAATAAGGGCTATATAATATCCCTTATTATTCCACCACTTGCTTCCTTTTGCTCCTGTCTAGACCACAAGTGTGCCATATAAGGTACAGGGCAGATACGTATTCCTTTTTTAATTACACAAGCACATTATCATATGCTAGATCAACAAACTTGTAATAACTTCTTCACAAATGTTGACACAGTGTCAAACCCCTTCAGATGTCATGAATTGTAGCAGTTCAGTCTTAAGCAAAGGTAAATAGCAATTAGATGACTGTTGATTAGTAGGATTTTTCTGAAGCTCCTTTATTTCATACATGTAATATAAATGATGGGTTTGTCTCGGCAAAGTAACATGAGAAAAATCCTTTGGGCTACTGTGTCTGAATCCTAGACGTTCAGAGGTCTTTTGCTTTCTTTCTGTGCTCGTACTGCAACATGTATGTAAAATTCTCTAGCTAAATAAATTCTGACTGCATTTTTGATACTACAGTTAAAGTGTTGCCCACTGCATATTAGCATAAACTAATGTAGATGTATCAATAATACTACTTACCAGATGGTTTATCAGTTGAAGTCGGAATACTAGTAACTGCAGGCATGGTTGGTAAGGTAGGTGGCAGAACCTTTAAGTTCTGATCACTTTGAATCTCATTAGTAGATATCTGGTTATTAATGCGATTGTAAGTAGGAGGCTGGTACACTTTAATTGGTGGTTGTGGAGTTTGTGGCAGTGGCTTTATGGATGGTGTTCTTTGACAGTGTTCTTCCAGCTGGGCAATTACTATTGTCTGATTATTGGCAATTGACATCAAATGTTGGTACTTGTGCTCTAAGTCTTTGTATTTGTTTGCAAGCTGCAGCATATCTGCAGTTTGGTTCAAAATCTTATTTTCAAGTTGAGAAAGTTCTAAGGCATTATCACGTTTTCGGATAATTTCATGTAATAGCTGCATGTAGAGTTGTGTGACACGAGAATTCATATTTCTGCTCTCTTTTCTTAAGAGTTTAACTTCATTAACAATTCCACCATCCACCTCTACCAGTTGCTGGAGAGTTTCTATTTGTCTCTTTTGTTTAAGAAGTTCATTATTAAGTAACTGTAATTCTTGTTTATTTACCCTGTTTTCAAGTAGAACTTCAGGCTCCTTAGAGTTAACACAAATAGCACCTGTCACTCTCTGCTGAGGTACGATAAAGGTGTAAGTGCATTTGTCCTGTGTGTCACTGGAGCGCTTATATCTGTTCATGTAAATGAATTCTTCATCTTTTTCCTTGTCATTGCCTTCAAATTCCTGTGTTTTGCTTGTAGTAACTCCCAAAACAGTTATTAGCATTAAACAGATGAATCTTGTTGTCATCATGATCCTCTAGTTCTGGTCAAATATTCTTCTGCAAAGAACTTTCTAAAACCTGTTTCAAAATAAATTTAACAGCAAGTATCAATTAGGAAATCAGTATGGATTTACAAGTGATAATCTCTTCTAAAACCTGCAAAATACTGCATAGTAACTGTGTGTACAAATTAGGTATTTTTCTTGTCCAGCATGAACTTCTGTTGACTAAAGTGGGCATCGTGAGGAATAGTTGTACCTTTCTATGGTCAGAACTGTAGGTGCTAGTTGCTAGTTCATCTAAAGCCTGCCAAGAACCATAAGAAAGTAAGCAATAAATACAAGGATTTGAAGAGTTCTTTCTCCCGGGCAAGTACCACAAAAGTTTCCAAGATCGGTGTTTTCATTTAAATATTAACTACATTTTCCATTTCTTACAGTTCAAACCTTTAAACGTAAACAGAATGTAAGTTAGTATGTGTACTAATGCTGTTAAAAGTTCTAAAAATATCAAATTGTTCATTGGCAGTATTTTATAACTGCATATATATTGCAAGAGATATCGCTTAGATGGAATGTAACAATTTTACTTTATTCAGCAGTATTAAACTTCCATTGCTTTAAAAAAAAAAAAAAAGGAAAAACTGACTTTACATTAGTCCTTAATAATTGTAAATTAAAAACTCTACTACTCAGATATCATAGGCAGTAAAAAGTTATTTTTCCAGACTAATAGAGCTTACAACTGAAACATTTACTGTGACTCTCACTGGAGTCACTGTCTTTACACTCAGCCTGGTCATCTCACTTCAGACTCCCTTTCTGAAAGGGGAAAAATAGCTGCATATGTGCATAGTGGACAGTGATGATGCACAGTGATCAAAATCATGTGGTAGTGCCAACTGACATACTGCAACAGTTCCCTTTTGGTGAAATTGCCCTAACTTAGTTTTCAGTGCAGAATCATATTCAAGGTGGAAAGCTGAGGCCTTCACAATCTCTTAAAAAAGAAGTCAATACCAGAACTTTATAGGCAGCAGTAGACTTAGAAACAGGGGCTTAGCATTGTCATTGCTGCCAGAAATACCTGTATCACAAACCACTCTCTTATCAGCTAAGTGAACAGCACTTTGATGTCGTGTATTTCTAAAACCTTCTTGTTGTTGAATTTTAATAATCATGTATATCCAACTTAGTTTCCTTAAATACAATGAATGAAAAATGCAGTATAAAGCCTGTTTGATACTTGTTAACCAAGCTGGTGTTGCCATCGTGTTTTTCTCTGCTTATAAAACATTTCACATAGAATAACCATTCAGTATTTAAATATCTATCACTTTACTGCTTGGTCATCTTTAATACAATAAATTTTTTTAAATAACATGAAATAATGCTACTAACAGCTGTGAGAAACTGGAATGAGTTCAGCTGAGTGCAACCAGCATGAATAGCTGGAGGCTGGCAGATGTATGTATGCAGAGTAGCAGGAAGAGCAAGGTTTGTGCAGCCTCAAGAAGAGAAGATAACAAAGATATCTTACTGCCATCTTCAACTACTTAATGGGTGTTTGTAGAGAACATGGATTCTTTTTGGAAGTGCACAGTGAAAGTACATGGTGGATACAAATTAACCTCAGGAAAAAAATAGGTTTTATTAAAAATGATCTTCACTGTGAGGGTGACTGAGGACTGAAGCCACCCAAATAGGTGGTAGAATCTCCATTCCTGGAAATATATTAAGTTTTGACTTAGGTAAGGCTCTGAGCAGTCTGAACTAATGTTGAAACTAGCCTTGCCTTGTAAGACAAACATAAGGTTCCATTCAGTCTAAACTGTTCTATGATTCTAGGCAGCCGCTGACTTCCAAGAGATTTTTTTTTTGCAGTTTCAAGATAGTGATGGATAGGCATCCTTAATTATTCATACTGAGAAGGGACATGGTTGCCATTCATATTTTTCTGCTTTTGTGAAATAAACCATAGATATTTCTGTAAAAGAGTCAAACTAAAGTGAGCAGTACTTGATCCTTCTTAAATTTTTTGATATATACTTTTGCCTCAGTTTCTTATTTGGAATGAACTCATTTTCATTTTGCAAATAGAAGGGATATGTGCTGTACGAAACTTTTCAACAATCTTGAAAACATGTCAGATGAAAGTCTGGAGTTTAACAGGGTTTCTGTAAGTAAAGCAATGCTGTTTGGAGCCCTGGAAAATAGGGAACATAAATTCACCCTAGACAGCTTTAACTTGCGTAATCAGCATTTGCACAGCAGGTCACACTTGGAAAACCTGGCAGTTTTCCAAGCCTCATGTTTCCGCATAGATGACTGATTTTGCAAATGTCTCTTGCATATAGGTGTAAAACGGTTTTATTTCACTTTTGGAATTTTAATATCCTTTTTTCCCCCCCAAGCCTGTAATTATTGTGACCACTGAAAAGAAACTCATTTTTTCCTCAGTGTTCACTTCTGTCTTTGTTACACCATCTCCTGTCTTTAACTGAGGATGGGCTTTGGGGTACACATACTTTTCTGAGCTGAAGAAATACAGAGCAACATGTAACAGCTAGATTTTTCTCCCAATTAAAAAAAACCAAACTGTATAAGAAACAGAGTTCATTAGCTGAATTACAACATATAATCTTAGCGATCATCTAGTCCCACTGCCTGACTATGTCAGGGCTGCTGTGGGGTACTGACCCCCTCTCTAGGAACGCTGTTCTAGGGTTTGACCAGAAGGCAAGCGGCCAGTGAATGACATCAGCATGATTAGACCGTGCTGAAGTGTTTCTCTGTCATGGTCTTGCCTGCATGTCACCTTTTCTAAGATGTTCTTATAAGAAAAATCAGTGGAAGGAAAAGGACATTGGTAAGAGAATGCCCCAGTACAAACAGAAACAAGAACCATATTGTCCTCAAATGTCCTCCTTTCTGCAGTCTGTTTATGATGATTTCTTAAGTCTTTTATTGTTGGTACTTGTTTGGTTAAAAAAAAAAGTGTGTTTAGAACGAGGCCTGTTTGTTACATATTGCGATGGACTACATGAATAAATGGCATTCCTTTCTTTCTGCAGTTGGATTAAAATGAAGTTCACAACCAACGTGCTCATTTGAACAACTCTTGATAATGTTTCAGGGAGAAGAAAGCTTGCTGGAGTGGAGGTAGTGGGGAGGGAAGCCAGAGAAACAATTTTTAAGGAAGGATTTAATGCTTTTTTAATATCTTCCTCTTTGAGTAGCAGAACGTCAGACTTAGGACATTAGGATTCCTTCCCAGGTGAGAGGAAGATCATATTTGATGTCTGTGACATTGGCTTTCAGTTTTCTCCTGTTGCACTTACGCCCAGTAATTGCTGCTACTCTTTGTACTTGACTGCTGCCGTTGCTTGCTGATCACTCAGTTCTTCCTGTTCTCTGGCTCCCTTCCTCTCTCTGTCTGCCAGTAGCTCTTCTGCAGTGGACTGGGAGGGAAATACATTACTGGGCCATATTTGACCCCAGTGCAATATTCCACTTATGCATCTGTAGACTTTTCAACCTAAAAGCACGCTTGCAGGTTGGGGGCAAATTTTCTTAATTACTGGAAACGCAGTTCATCTGTCTCTTATTCTCGTGCGTAGTGACAAAACTTCAACACACAAGCATGCAAACAAAAACCAGTTGAATGAAGCACATTTAAAAAGAAAGATGTGTTATTTTAATTAAACATCAAATGGAACTTCTAATCTGAAAGAGCGTGGAAATTTGACGTAATTTCATTATTTCATTTTGCCATTCTGGCTGTTCAAGACATGTACTTGTAAAAGCACTTTTCATGGGAATTGAGTTGGGATAAACTTGCCCTAGTGCAGCTGCACCAAAACTAAGTTTTGTGTATATCTACTCGGCAGTATATTTTACTTTTTATTCAGGCAAAATACTTTTCTTTCCTGTTTGTCTTTTGGCAGTGTAACTGCATTGGTGTGAAAGCAGTTGCCAGCATTGTTGTGTGGCATATAATTGTAGCAGTTTTATACTCCTAGCCAGCACAAGGGCTTTGGTTAAAATTTCGACTTGTATATCAAATGTTGGCCTATCTGTGTATATAACTGGAAGTAAGTGGTTGGCTCATTCATTGTTTACCCAAGTGAGGATGTTTCCATGATCTGGTGAAAAAAGAGGAGACAAACTTTCAGAAAGGGGTATCGGATGTTTCAGCATTTGATTGCTTTTTCCTGTCCTTTAAAGGGAAAAAGGAAATAAAATCTCATTTTGGCTTTTCTTTGAAACTTTTTTTGTCCTGTATTCTTGCTTATATTGAACTTTTCATTAGTGAAAATGTGTAACCTTTCGATTGTTACGAATATCTTAAAATTTATATATTTCAACAAGATTCGAGTATTTTACCATATAAAATTATACAGATGTTTTGCAACCTATTGTTTAATCACTGTCGTGATCTTGGAATGATAAAGGTAAAAATATTTCTACATGCAAAAATATTACTGTTTGGCAAATGTTCAGTTCTGTTTTCAGTCAGCTTGCCTTAACAGGGAGCGTTAAAGGCAGCAATGTCAGCACCTATGGCCTTTTTGGGTTTCAGCAACGTAAAATACACGTCATATTGGATAATCCAAACTATATACCTTTTTTCATTATTTGCTGCTTTTGATGCCATGCCTCAGAGCATCTCAGTTTTACAAAAGAGACCCGCTAACTGCCTCTTTCAAGTTTTATGAAATATTTTACCTGTGGGATTTTTGTATACAAGTGAAGGTCTGTCTCCCTCAGACGAAAAATATGACTTGTAATAACATAATAGAATCATTAAGCTTATCTGAAAATGCTACCAGTAGCTTTTCAATACTATGGCTGTTTTTTGTTGGATAAAATTTGTTCATAAAACAGACACTTGTATTAGTACTCTGGAAAGAAATGTGTATATGAAAGCTTAAGTGTATATTGTCAACACTCTCGCATCTAGATCTCAGGTGGTTTTGCAATGTTCAGTCTTTCAATCATTAAGAGATTGGCATTTTGTCTCTAGGAGGTTATAGTATGTCCTTTTTACCCCTGTGCTTTTCAGTGTCCTGCAAAAAGTAGAGCTGAAACAGTAGGAAGACTACTGGATGGTGGCTGAGCCCTAAACTTTATTACGTGTTACTTAAGATTACAAGTCAGTGTAAGGAGGAAAGGTTTTGATACTTAAGACATCACCTGTACTATAGCATTTTGGATAAGTACAAATTTCTTCCATGGAAAACCTTAACTAAGACAAATGTATAGGATTTTATGTGGTGTGACTTGGGTTTTTTTGTTTTTGTTTTTTTTTGTAATACGTGACTTTCATTTAATTAAAGAGTAAATAAACAAGGTCCAACATGGCATTTATTCCCATCTCTACAAATTGCTCTGACTCAGGTAGGGCTTACAGTCTAGAGGCTGGATTTTTAAAGTGTGTGTGCAGGTCCAGCATGCCAGAATTGAATGCACTGTAATTAAATTCACACATCAAAGCCTTTTAGAAATACCCAGATAGATTAAAAACACATATATAAGAAGGATTACACACACACTTTTGCACAACACTCATATTCTCTGAAATGGTTGCTTTGACTATGAAGAAAAAAGCAGCAGTGATACCCTACATACAGGTGAGTTCATTTGGCTACATTAAACCACTGTTAAAAAAATCAGCTGTGTGGGTTAATCAGCTCTTTTGTGCTGGTCATATTTAAAAAAATGAGGCTAACAGTCCTTTGATGGGCTGGCTTTTCCTCCGTACCTCTGATATGCCATCTTCTGTGCAGAGTCCTCAAGCACTTAGGCATATAAAGGAAGGCATGTTCACAAAAGGCAGCATTTTTTCTCTAAAAGATGAACTGCTGTATTGTGAATTCACACATAGTTTGATAATTGTGCATTCTAAGGAAGAAACATGGAAAGTTAGCAGCACATCTTCACTGTTTAATACTTTTGTGTTTGATGTTAAATGGGGTTTTTAGAGTAGTGCAGTTTTACACTTTTATTGCATTATAAAAGCAAATGAAGCAAGGGTGTTGAAAATGTAAAATCCTGCTATGAAATGATCAGAGCGCTTGATTTAGGTTTCTGTTAACAAATCTTAGTTTTCTTCCTTCTGCATGATAGCCAGTGTTTGTGGACTTAGAGTTAGCTGGCATGTTCCAGGCACTAGGCCAGTAATGTGATCTGGATTTCACAACACCGTTGTGATAAGACAGACAAGCATGAATTTTTTTAATCTGCTTGCTTTCCTACTCTCTGCTCCTTGTCTCAGAGCTCATGCTCTGTTTTTACTCCTTCTCACAAACATTTTTTTGCATGGAATATATTAATTCATCCTCTCAATTTTTACCTCTTACAGGTAATCTTCAAACTTAAAGTTTGCTCTTTTCTAAGGAGGGGGAACTTCCTCTGTTACAGGGTTTCTTTTAGAATAAACTCATATAGTTTTGCTTTTAGATGAAAAGTACTGCTGTGAAGAACCTAGATACTGATTTTTTTTTTTTCCGTTTTGTAAAAGAAAACAGCAATTAACTATGAAAATACAGCACAGTAATATGCATGCCACATGTATTGGAAAAAGCTTTCAAGTTTTGTTTGAAGTTTTAAAGTACATATATGGGGAAGAGCTGATACATAGTAGCATGCAGTGTTAGTTATGAAAACAATATACAAAACTAAATTGAAAAATTTGACTCCAAAATTACAGAGGGAATAACTTACGGGTTTTTGCTACTAGTTACTTCCATTGTAAAAAGTGCCAGACTGGCATTAACCAGTTAATTGCTTTAAGATACTTGTGTTGTAATGCATTCTCTACTCAGCTTTTCTGTCCACTTAAAACTGCTGAAATTTTGATTCAAGCACCAGTTCAGTCCTCTTAAACGGTAATACTTTTTTCACTGAAAAGAATGGATGACTAAAGCAACATTTCTGAACGGGAGTGTCTTCATGAGCTCTCGGAGAACTTTTGTTTTGAAATACTATCAATTGCCACAAGAAAAGGTTATGTATCTTTTGCTGCCATGTAACTTTCTTCAAGTTTTGGCAAAAGCTTCTTTAGTTACAAGAAGTATAAATTTTCTTCTCGATTACCAAGACTTTTAGTTGTGTTGTTTGTGGATTGTTCTTTGTGCTGTACAAAAGTTCTGTCATAGATGTGGAATGTAATTACTGAAAGAGAGCACTGCTTTTGCTGCTTCCCTTAACAGCGGCCTCACCTTATTTTCACTTAATCCAATCACTACCAGAAAGTGTTCATACTGTGTGTGCTCATATGTGCACAGACACATTGTCCATAACAGCCTTTAAACAGATTCATATTTTAATAAATGGGACTCATTTTACCCGCAAAAAATAGCAGTTAGATCAAATAATAGTTTAATGCTTACGTGAATGTATTCACAAATGCTAAGCTCTTTTTTCTTTTAATTAAGTTTTTGCAAGATATTTCAAATAATTGCTTTATAGACTGTTAAAGTATCAGGAACTTTCAGGGCTCCCTGATTAGACATGAGTGTAAAAAAGACTGAATGGAGATTTCATATATTTTAATACAGATAGTCCTTTAGAAAGTAGTATGTCGTAGAAAATTTCTTGAAAGGCAGGTTGAAGGAAGTGTGAAGATCAAAGTTACATGCAGAAATAACTAAGTTTTTAAAAAATAAAATCACATATTCTTGAAAATAGTATCAAGGCTTTCACTGCCTGGCATGTAATGTCTCAGCTGTCTTTACAATTTTTATTTTAATATGTGACGGGTTTTTTTGTTTGGACTTGAGGGTATTTTTTGATTTTTTAAAGTCCGAAACCAGGCTTGCTGCTTTATTTTAGGGAGCAGTCATACCTCTGCCAAGCTTACGTTAGCTGGTTGGCTCCGGGATGTCCGTGGAGCCGCGCGTACGGAACCAGCCGCACGCGCCCAACAACCCACCGGCACTGCCCGTCCTTACCCGCTCTCCTCGGGTTTCTCCCTCCGGTCCTCGGCCGTCAGCAGTTGCCGGCGCGGCCCGAGCGCGGTGACATCGCCTCGATGACCCGCGGTCTGCGTGTGCCGTGCTGGGGCCAGACGGGACGTACTTGTGAGAGAGGCGCAATTCTTTTCTTTTTCTGCGTTTTTCTTGCTCAGGACCGTTCTGGACTCAGGAGACCGGGCTGCGCCCCGCGTCCGAACCGGGACCTTCCCGCGGGGCGCTCGGCGCCCCCGCCCGTCCCTTCAGGCGGCCCGGAGCAGCCTCATTTGAACCCCAGCTCTTTGTGGCAGGCTTATCCTGGCCGGGAGAGGGGGAGAGAAGGCAAGGCAGCGGCGAGTTGCCGGGCGCTGGTTGGACGGACGAGCTGCCTCCGCCCCCGGGCCGCCGCAGTGGCGGGGCTGCCGGGAGGAGCTTCGTGCTTCGGCCACCCGGACGAGTCCTCCCCGCCCTGCGTGCGGAACCCAGGCGAGGGGGAAGCTGAGTTTCAGTTGAGAGACAGCGCTAATGCCTGGGGTGAAGGGGACGCGGGTCCGGTTTGTTAGATCAAGAGAGAGTGAGGATTTTAACTGCACGGGACTCCGCCGCAAAATGTCGGGGGGGGCACTTCCTGCCTTATAATCTCGTCACAGCGTGCTCAGGGATGCAGAGGTGGATGTTCTTCCCACACACCCGGCCAGGCGCGAGCGGAGCCAGCAGAGGCATTCAGTGTAGCGCTGAGGGGCTCCTTTCTTAATACTTCCTGGTCATCTCTGTCAGGCATCAGCTCAATACCAGAAATAAAGGAAACTAAATTGTGAAAATTCAGGCAAGCTCTTAAAACAGTCTAATGCAGATCGAGAATTCATAATTTGTTTGAACATCAGTGCATTTTGTAATGTTTCTTGCTACTTGTCGTGGTAATCTAAAGCCTGTTTCTCGTTTGAATGCTGGGAATTCTTGCTATTTTCCTAGAACTTTTCTAAAAATTTGTTTTTACAGAACTTTCTGAGTGTGGCATGGTTTTGATTATTAGCTATCACCTCTGGGTTTAAAAAATATTTGTCGAATGAATTAACATAAAATTTGTCTTTGAGATGTAGTCATAACTTGCTGGAAATCCTGCAAAGAAATTATCAAAATTAAAAGTGAAACTTTGCAATATAAAAATGTTAATTTTTATTACAGTTTAGCAAACCAAATGGTTGTTTCAGTCACTGTATAGCATTGCTATCTTCAGAATGCTATATCATATTGAAGTAATGGGTTTGTTTGCAATTTGTCAGTCGGTTTTGAAGATTTTTGGGTTTTGAAGAAATGGAGGAAACTAATATGAGAACACTTAAATTAACCAAGGGACAAATAAAGAGGTTTAAAGATACTGGATTAAAACTTTTTCCATTCAAGTTAAAACATGAACAAGTAGTCGCTATTCTAATGATCAATTATTTCCATCATAAAAGTGAATGTCAGAAAAAAACCTCCAGGTCTAAATATATTAAACTAGCAATTCAGGACACCTTAGGCTTTTTAAGTTTCTTGTACCTTCCCTGTATGGCCTGGGATTCCTCCAAGGAATATTAGTGTCTCTAATTATTTACTGTTGTTATCATTATTTTCTATTTTAACTCAAAAGCTTATTCCTTTCTATTCTAAAGAGAGAGGACCTGGGACTGGAGTGGCCATTTCAGTGCTACAAAGTAGCATCGTTTGCATGCTTGGGATTAAAGCACTCCAACGCTTTCCCAATGTAGCAGTTTTATACTAAAAAAGCTGACTTAATAGAACCATAAAGTGATAATTCTGTTGTTTTTTGACAGATTTACCAATAGTCCCATTAAACTTTCTTTAAGTTCCTGTGTGATTCACACTCCTTCCTTCCCAAGGTACTTTTCCAGCCTAGAATACACAGAGCTGCTCTGGGCCGGGAAGTGGGAGCAGGAAGAGCGAAGGGACTGGGTTGCCAGGAGTGTTTGCCAGGATATTAAAGTGGCTGTTTCCTGTGTTGATCAGTGTCTCCAATTCCTAACTACTTGTAGAACTAGATAGGTGACTCGCTTTCTAGATTACTACTTGGGTGAGTATTTAGTTCTCTTTTAAAGTGCACATTTTTAGATTCTTTGCTTTTGTAGGAAAATACGGGTCTCTAACGTGCAGTTATGCCCTGCAACACCAAGGTTCTTGAAAAAAACAGGATTTCCTGAGGGTGAGGTTGTTTATTTAGGACCGTATTTATCAAGTATCCAAAACCACTTTTAAGCTCTTTAACATATAGTTCAACTCCATTGATTTCAGGGTTCTTAAATAAGTGCAGTTAAATGCCTAAAAATTTTACCCTGTGAAGGAAACTAGAGACTTCTCTTGTGGTGTATTTTTTAGTCATTAACATTCTCTTACAGGTAATTGTGTTATAAATAAAAATATTCGAAAAATCAAAAATAGCCAAACTCTGTTTCTTTGGCTGTCCTCTTTGCTCAATGAGAAACATTTTATTACACAGATCAGCCTTTTGATTACATACTGAGTGCTTTTTTTGTCTCTTTAAAGCTGTCTAAATAATCTGTTCCTGTAAGCTTTTGTATATGGGCCGTTCCAAATTGCATATGACAAAGCTGCCTTATTTCTTCAACTTGTTGCAGTTTTGTCTACAGGGAAAAAGAAAAGTTGTGCCAGCTCGATAGATGTCAGGGAGCTTTTCTTTGGATGTGCCAAGTGTTTGTTGGATATCTGAATTGTTTGGATAATATTAGGTGTTTGCTCTTTGGGAGGGATTGAAGAGAAAAAATGGGATTTGCCTTTGGGCATTCTGCTTGGACCAAATGGGAATGCCTTTTCCTTGGGTTTAAAATACTGTGAAGTGTAGTTCATTGCTTTTTTAAAAGTCTTCAGGCTGAATGATGTGATTTACAAAAGATTTCATAGTTGATTTGTCTTTCATACAGAGAATCTCAGAGATCAACTTGCATTAAAGTCTATGATTACAGAATGACACATCCTACTAGTAGAAAGGTACTAATATCCAATTATTTCTGACTGTGAAAGCTGACAGTTGTCTTCAGCAGGGTAATGCAGTCGGCAAGGAGTGGTTTGAAAGACTTGGCTTTGAGAAAGAGTGAAAATACTGTAAAGCATCTGGTCATAGAAATTAACTCTGAGTCAGTGATCAGAAATTCAAGGTAAACAGAAGAGAGATAAGAATGTGCCAGTCTTAAAAGGTAAACTTTGAGAAATCAGATTGGTTTTCCAGACAGGGTGCAGTTCAGTTGCCAAATTCATTTGCCACGAGATCTTTCAAAACAAAAAATTTTACAAAGCATTTTTGTAGGAATAGCAGAAAAAAGAAAAAAATGAAAAGACAGATTCAGAGAAAAAACATTATAAAGAAGAATTACCACCCAGACTTAAACCCAAAAGTGTTTGTATAAGATCTATCTCAGGAAGTCCCTAACCACCGCTTGCTGCTGACAGGAAGCAACATCTGGAAAACAGCTATTGTACCTTTGCCTTTTTCCTATATTCTTTTTTGAAGCATTCTCTGCTTTCTGACACTGGATAGCATATGTTCTAAAATGTTAAAATGCATAACTCTGAATGTATTTAATCTTCTGTAATATATTTTTCATGATTCATGGGAAAAGCTTTAGGAAATATTTGAGTTTTGGGGAAAAATGAAAAAATATAAATTGACAGTATTCTGGAGAAAATCTGATTTGTTTTGAGGGAAAACTCCAGACAGCTTCAGAATTTTTCAGCCTGTTTCAGTGGATAAGAAAATGATTTGCACAAGTCAGAGATGATTTGGGCTACAAGTTCCTGAATATACTTCCAGCTGAATTATTGGTAATCTTTTCTTTCACGCACTGCTATCTTAGTTTGAAAGTTGGTTTTTGCTGTACTTACTGATCTCTTTTTCTATATTCGCTTTATTGCTGCAGTGACAAAGGTGGGATGCTTAATTCCAGTGATTCATTAGGGTGAGGGTATTCAGGAAAGGCCACAGGAATAACATCAAATATTAATTTTTTTAGTGGATGTTGCTGAGGCTGATTGAGCCAAAATAAAGCGCTCTCTCTAGCTCTACATTTTTATAAGGTAAATTTTGCTTATATCTCATGATAAAAGAGATTACTTGAACTACTTGCTTTATTCACAGTAAAAATCAGTGTCCACCATCTGCTCATACATACAGAGCCTTCCTGCTGCAGCAAATTAGTCCATATAACTGCTGTACTGTGAACTGCCCTACAATAATAGATATGTAGGTATAGGCTAGCTACATTTATCAAACTTATTGTAGAATAATAGAGTTGTGGCTGGAAGAGACCTGTGGAGATCATCTGGTCAACCTTCTGTGGAAAGCAAGGCCATGAGTTAGATTATCCAGGGTCCAGTCAAGCCATATCTTGAATATTTCCAGCAAGGAAAGTTGCTGTCCTCCTCCAGGAAACCTATTTCAATATTTAATTGTACTAGCAGAGAAGCAATTTGTTTATATGCAGATAGAATGTACCCCATCACTTGTCCTCTTGCTATCACTCCGGAGAGAGGATTTCCATCTTTCCTGTAACTGCTTTGTAGGTACTGGAAGAGCAGTTAGGTTCCCTTCCTACCCCTTCACTTCTCTGAACTGAACAAATCCGATTCCTTTAACCTTTTTTTCTATGGCAAACTTTCCAATCCTGTAATCACCTTGATGGCCATTGATGGGACCATGTTGTAACTGTGTAATATCTCTCTTGAGACGTTTTATAATGAATTACCTTGGCAAAGGTTTGTCTTTAGTTGTTTTTAGAGTATTCCAAGTCCTACAAAGGGTAACCAGCATATACATTTGGTTTTGTAGAAAATTTTTCCAGCCCTTAATCCATGGAAAATATCCAGTCTTCTTGAAACCAATGATACCACAAAACAGTTGGCTTTTTTGCCTATGAGCTAACCTCCTAACAATGCTGTCTTTGGTTTTACAAACTGCTGACTGTAGTAATTTGGACTTTCTACCATGTAGTTAATTGATAAGTTGCTTTCCCTCTGTCCTTTGCTTTATTTAGTATGATACAACCACAGTACTGTATGTAGGAAAATGTTTTCATAAATATAGCTAACTACAAATTAGTTGTAGCCTTGTCTCTTCTGGCTCTCCTGTCCAATCAGTGTCATTATTCAATTTTTGAGGAGCAAAAATGGAAAATAATTACTTTCCATAGGTTCCCTTCTGTTACATGTTCCAGTTACTGTGTGTTTTGCAGACACTGCTTCCTGTGCTGAAGGAATGCTCTATGCCCAGGCATCCGTGTTACACAGCAGCATATGTGCATTCAGAGGCTGTGAATATCTTTAGAAGTGTACATATGTGATTGTAAATAGGGAACTAAATTGTTCATTAAAATATTTAACTTTTTTTTTCCCTCCTTTTACAGCATGTGTTTGTGGTTTTTACAGTAATAGTACAATTTACCAAAGAAATGTGATAGTTTTTTTGCAAAAAAATGTTACGTAAGAATAATAAATTGAAGTGCCCGGGCTAATCTGAAATACTTCTCCATCAGCTAATTATTCTTTGTTGCAAAGTAGTAAATGTCTGACTGACAAAAATACCATACAGGAGCTGTTTCCAAACTTACTTGAATTTGCAGAATTGCTTAGCAGAGCACTATGCGTGAAAGTGTATGTCAAGTATACGGCAGAGGTGTGGTTTAACCACCTAATTTGGAGTTCGATAGCCCTACTATTTTACAGGATAGTTTTATATCCAGTATAAAATATAGTTAAAAAAAATAAAAAGCAAAAAAAGACACAATTGAGAACGATGCAAGTTTTCAGTCTTTATCTGCATAGATTTTTTTATGATCAGTTTTGCAACAGTACGTATTTGTGAGACAGTTTTAGGTACTATAAATTTTGGATTACACCCTCTGCCTGCAAATTGTCATAAACCCCCAAAGAGATTTAAAATTCTGATTTGTTAAGAATAAATGGTGCTGCTCAGGTCAAAGAAATCTGTGATGGAACAGAAAACTTGAATCCAGGCTTTCTAACTTGCAGGAAAATGCCTTAAAAAACAAATTTATCTTTGTTTCTGTTACTGCAGTTCAAAGTAATACCTGCCCAGCTTTTCTCCTTGGTATAACTTTGTACGGGTGATTTACTGGACTGAACATGCTTTGTCTTTCATAGCATGTTACGTCAGTCTTTCTTACTGAGCAACAAATTATACCCCGTAGTTGTTCGTGAACATTTTAAAGCTTAGTTGCCCCAGCTGAGGTTCATCAGAACTGTGTGAAGCTGAATAACCACTGATTTCAGAAGGCTTGGGAGTATTTTTGTTATGACCTTTTTGTTAGTACCCATCAACTTCAAGGTATGCTTATTTATTATCTGCCTCAGTGCTACTTTCTTAGAAGCTTTGACTGTTGAATAAAGAAAATAGTAGGAGAAGCGTAACTGTGAATCAAGACACAAATACACAGACTTAGGTTTGCATTCTGCTCAACACTGCAGTTCTCCGTAAATATTTTTTTCAATAAAATTTCAACTTGGAAGTTGTTGTCTGGTGGATGGAGCACTCAAAACGCATTATCTGGGTGGCATTGACTACTACATTTCAAGTTGACTTTTTTGTTGTACTAATGTTTTCCCGTCTTTAAACTGTTACTAATATTACTGCTTTGTTTGATCTCTCCCATAAAAATTTAACAGCTTGGTGTTACAGGTTTGGTTTTCTTTTGCCAATTTAAAAATAATTGGTCCCCTTTACACAGAGTGATTTTCTTGGATAAATTTAATTCTGGATTATCTAGCTATGCTTTTTGCTAGTCTGTGTTGTTATTTCCATGATACCGTAAACTAATGAACACTATGTTGTCCGCATACAATATCCAACTGCAAAATTAGTTCTTCTAACAATGGAGAAAAGTGAATATCACTGGAAAATGATACTTGCCTGTGGAAGAAGCTGCCCATGAGCTCACCCGCTGGAAAATATCCTGATGGCTTCACATCTTAGCTTTTTTTCAGTGCACAGTAGCACAAATCTGAGCCAAAGTTTGAAAAGCTAGTGCTGTGTGTTTGCTTTGGCAGCGGGCAGCCCTGAGCCTTTCCTTTGAGAAACGTGTCTTGAAGTCTTTTGCTAAAGGGAATAATTTGTCATTCCTCTGTGCAAAATAAACTGATTCTCATCCATACCTATTATCACATCATATGTATAGAAGAGTTTAAAATGTCACTGCCCAGATTCAGGCTAGTAACATTAAATAGAAAAAAAATACTAAAAAATCTAATCATCTTTCTTGCTTTAAAAGAGCGAAGGGAGAGGAACAGTATGGGAAAGGTGTGGAGCTTGGTGTGTAATTACAAAGAGTATGTTCTTTTACATTCTAGTGTATTACATTCAGTTTAAATTTTTTTGACATCTGTCAGTTTGGGTTTTTTTCTTCCTGCACCCCACTACCTACCAAAAGCCCATTTCCTTACACTTTTGTTTGGAATTTACAGAGCCTGGGCTAACACCTTTTCATCCTTTTTGTTACTTATATATCTCATTGGTCCTCATTTGTATATTGTCCTGGCAAATAGACTATCCTGCAAAACTGCTTATAACCACTGTTACAGAGTGTGAGGTTGTTTATACCTTAGATATCAATGAGAATAGCTGCAGACTTGGTCAAAACACCTGGAAAGTGGCCTTGACCCAGGCTTCCATAAGGCATGTTGCAGTGTAGAGGCTATGAGCAAATAGAGTTTTTGCAGCCATAACTAACCACATTTTGATGTGCCACTTGACAAGAGGGGGGACAGTGACTGCTGTATGGAACCTCAACCTAGGTGGGATCTCTAGGCCACTGAGAAACCTTGGGCACTCAGGATTTACTCAACATTGAACTGCCACAGAGCCACTCCACTACTAGGGAAATTGGAGTTCTTCCCTTATTCTGAGGTCTAAGGTGCCTGGTCCATGCTGGCAGTGTGTAGGTGTTAAGAACTCTCGAGTGTGTGGGATGACTGAAGCAGTTCCTAGAGTGGTTGGACCCCTTGTAATGGGTAGGTTCAGAAAAGTTGAAAATAATAATTGGGGTTTGTTTTTCCCCTCTAAAATCTAGGTAAGACTGAGATGTGGAAACAAAGCAGATGCAAGCAGGACCAAAGTGCTGTTCATGTTTCTCTAGTATGATATGTGAAATTCAGTATGAGATGTAGTAAACTAGTATGACTAATATCTCACCTTCACAAGAGTGAAAAAGGACAAAGAGAGAGCAGGTATTGCTGCTCTTGACAAACTTGTAGAAGATTGTCTTCTAATCAGATAAAGTCGTTTTTATTTTTTTCTTTTTACCTTTCTGCTTTTGTATATACTTTGATAATCTAGGAAAGCAAACTCTCTCTTTAAACTCAGTCATCCTGTGGCTTGGGATATTATTGTAGTTGAGAGAAGTAGAAGCATACTTAATCCATAGGTCCGTAGGTCCAGAACTGCAAACTACTAATAGAGATTACAAAAATGGAGGGGTTTTGTTTTGTTTTGTTTTAAGAAAATAGAGCAAATAAAACAACCACTGAAAACATTCATAATTTTTTATGAGACATCATTCTGTCATGCTAGAGGTGGAAATGTGTAGAGATAGAAATGAAGACAAGTTGAGAATGGTTTTTCGAAGATACATTTTGGGAGAAAGCAAAGATTGCACTTCGGCTAAAACCATTAAGATAGTCTGAGTTAAGATATGAACCTCTCCTTTATAAACTGTATGCATATTTATGAGATATATTACTTCTTCTAGAGAGCATTTTTAATACGGGGAGAAAATTTTTGAAGGACTGATCTGTGTCACTGCTGAAAGTTAAAGTAGACTGTAAAACTTGGCCTGATTTCTAAGCATCTTTTTTCTTTGTTTTAACTCCCGTGTGACTAGAAATGCCAGTTGGTTCATACGTTGTTCAGTTGTCAATCCAGCTCTATTCCACTCATTTACGAGGTCTAAATGTCTCTTTTGGTTTTGATGGGATTATCAAATTACCTTTGTTCACTGGAGCACTCTCCTATTTACCGTGTCAGTGGATCTAACAGGGATATGGTTCTTTCATAGTCCAAATTCACAGATTGCTGGGGGCTTGACAGCCAGTTAAGTTATGAGCTTATAGTTTCCAAGCAAGGCATTTAACAGTTTATAACATACTGAGTTTGTTCTGGCTTATTGCTGCTTCTTTTTCTATTTCTTCATTTTTCGGTGACAGGTCATATGATTTCTTCATTCATTCGTCCCTAAGCAGTGGCAGGCTTTTCCACAATGCATGAATGAATAAGCTAAAAACCTAAAGAAATTAGGTGTTGCAACCTGGCTAATGGTGGACATACCACAGTGTGACCCAGTGAGCAACTTACTTGTCAAGGTGGCAGAGATATGAAGAAACAGATCTGTAACGAGCTCAGCATGAGTGAGAAAAAGCCCTGCAAGGGATTTCCATAAAGAATTCCCAAGTCTCAGAGCAGAAACATTAATGGACATCTTCCAGACAGCACTTCAGATAGGCAAAATTCCATGGCAAGGCTGATTCTCAGCTGTAAAACTGTGCAATAGCAAAGTATGGGGTGTACTTAACATGGGAATGAGGGTTTGCTCATGCAGATACTCAATACTGCCAATGAACAAAATTTCTAAGTCTATGGGGTTTTTTTAAATTAAGCTGTAATGAAGAAAACTTTTAGTAAGCCACATGGCTTTTCTTAGATTTGCTAGACTATGCTGGTGGTCTGTAACTTGTAGGTCTACATGATAGTAATGAGACATTACTAGAGAACACATAAGAATACTGTCATTTCAGAAATGAGTTTATATTTTCCCAGATGGAAATCTAATTTCCAAGGGGTTGGGTTTTGTGGGTTTTTTTTTTTACCCTGAGTAAGTTTGAGGCACACTTACTATCTGGAGATGACATGAAAATAGTTTGTTTTCAGTGCACAAACTTAATACCCTTCCAGTTATCTGATTATTGTCAGTAATTAATGCAAGCCTACTGAAATTCTCTCAGGAGCACTTTGCTTAGGCATGCTCCCTACATTTCATTGTAGAGGCTTTCCTTCTCTTTTGAAAAATTGTGCTGGACTAGCACGGCTGCACTGCCTGTTGTTTTAATAGGTGGATTTTCTTGAGAAAATGTAGTGTTCTAAAGCTAGAAGAGTGAAAGCAAGACAAACAGCTATTTTCCTGAAATTAAGAGCATTCTTTTCAAGGCAAGGCAAGAAAACATGGGGCGGAGAGGCAGTCATTAATTATAAATATACTCAGAAAACAGTATGGAAAATCTAATGTTGAATTATGGTAGACTTTTATGCTGCACAAGTTATTTTGCTGCTCGAAAGAATGTTCTCTTCTTTGTTATGCAACAAAGAGGCACCAACTTTCCTGCCCAGGTCACAGAATAGTTTAGGAATATATTAAATTAGTTTGCCTTTTAGCTGACCCTAAGTGTTTGAGCAATCCTTTAAAAAAATTCAGACCAAGATAATGTTTTTTACACACTAGCCATAGCTGCACTGGTCCCTGAATGGAGCACATAGAGTGATTTCTGTTCCGTTTACAGCATCTACAGCAGACTCAGTACATTTTGTTCTTGATGGAACAACAACATTTTTTCATGCCCTTTTCTAAACGAAGACATTCATAAATAAAAACCTTTTTTTAATGCTTTTTTTGCATCACATAATCAACCCTAAATATCTCCTCCTGTTGTCTTCTAGCAAACTCAGTGTGGAGCCTGAGCCAGACCTGCGGTAATTCCTTTCAGCAGCGAATGGTGGCAGACCCAGGAAGCATTGCAGTGGGCTCTGGTCATGGGGGCCAGCAGCACTGTCCACCACTGTCAGCTCCACTGGTCGGGGCAGCTCTCATTCTTTTTTTAGTGTCCTTGTTATGGTCCTGCAAATGCTCATAGTAGGCATTAGCCTAAGTGCACAAAAGCTTTTCTGTCGTTTTAAGAGGTATCATAGAACACAAGCAGTAATTATGGAATTTTTCAAAATGCAAATCCCAAGCTCTCCTTTGTTTAATGGGCCCAGACCACATTGGGGTAAATAGCTGCTGGCTGCTATATGCATTAAAAATTATGCAACTGTTTCTGTTTGAAACATGAGATCAATTGGTTGATTGATTTGTTTGTTTCAGGAATTTATCTCTTGGATTTAATCTACATTGATTCTGCATATCCTGCTTCAGACAGCATTATGGAGAATGAACAAAGATCCAATCAAATGAACAATATTCTCCGAATAATAGCTGATCTGCAAGTATCCTGTAACTATGGTTGGTAAATTTTGTTATGCCTATCAAGCCTTAACTAAAATTTCTTTAGTACAAAACTGTGGAAGCAGATTGTGGCCCTGAGCAAGGGAACACAAGAGGCTAACACTGTTAAGAGTTGAACACTAGTAAGTGATGTAGCTTCCATTTCTGTGTAGCTTCAGTCTTGCCAGTAAATTAGGCAGATAAACTTGTATTCTAAATTGTAAGAGCTGTAATAGAGGTTGTGTAGAGTTTACTGCTACATGTGGGCTACAAATGACATACTTTCAAGTTCAACTATTGCATTTGGCTTATATTCTGTTTCTACCAGAGGCAATCAGAGAGAATTATCTTACTATTTTCGCTTTACTTTGCAGTAGATATGATTCATTTCATTGTCACTTTGTTGTTAGCATCCTGGTGATATGTTTACAAAATGAAATGCAACTGTTTCAGTCTATGCAGCAGTTGTTCAATTGTGTTAAGCTTTTCCACAAATGTCGCTCCTGAATGAAGTGAGGAAAATGAGTGGTTGTTTCTTTTTGTTAACAGGATTTTACTCTAAAAATCATTTCTACAATTCTAGCCTGCTAATGAAGCCATATGTCAAGAAATGTGTTGGGTTTGTCATCTTAATGAATACTCAATGTACTCTTGGTGACTTAGCATGACTTTTCATTGCTTAAACATGAAACAAGCTGGTAAACCTTGAGAGCAGCTAAACAATTAAATAAATTCAGAACATTTTCATGCTGCAGTTTTGGAGAGTTTTGGGAAAAAAAAATGAAATGTTAGATTGTGAGAAAATGAAGTGAGAAGTTAACTGTGTATGTTTAAGTATCCAGCCCTTTTCCTTTGTTGTCAGCTTTGGTATTCTAAGGTATTTAAAGGTAGGAACTAGGCATAATAACATATGATTCTGAATAGCTAGAGTATTCAGGTGTCATTTTCTTATTGTGCGTTTCATTTTGTCTCTGAATACTTTGAATGACAAACTTTATTATTTCATTGAACTTTTCCTCTTTACTAGTTTTGGTAGCTTCACGCAGTGCTATGCGTTAATTTTGAGTGCTTTTGTTAAAATCAGGATGAACATTAAAATACAGCCATGAAGAAACAGTAATAGTGAATAATGGGTGTCTTTACAAGAGGCAATGTTGAATAATGGTTGTCTTTAGAAGAGCATAAAAGTGAAGTTAGGTACTGTGAGGTGTGTTCCTGTCCATGTTCCATGTTCCTGTCAATGGGTTTTTCTGTCATTCTGAAGTTAGAGTCTTTCACTCTTGGTATTCAGCTTTGTAATTTTTAATTAATTATTTAATAACGTTTAAGTCTCTTCAGTTCTTGGGCATGTGAGAACCACTAATAGCCATGGCTGCAGGCTTTGGTTTTCCCCAGAACAATGAACACAAAATTCACTCAGGGTTTGCAGCAAATAACTCTTTTCCACCGGTGAGATAGCATTTAATAAAATCCATGAGCTTTCATGCTGATGAAATACATCTGTGTTTTCTTTAGCAACCGAGAGCATCACTTTTGCTCAATGAAGTCTTTAACATCTTTTTAGAGTCAAAGTAGTATTTCTGCCTGATTTATTCTTTAGGAGGGTTCAAATTCTGTTTCCATTAAGGTAATCATAAGAACCAGAAAAAAAAATCCTGAAATAATAATTAATTTTGGATGACATCAATGTTCATCTTTTTTCTTTGTTCGTTCAAACACTCCACAGATCATCTCACAACACTTCCCCATGTGCAAAAGTATTTGAAGTCTGTCCGTTACATTGAAGAACTTCAGAAATTTGTAGAAGATGACAATTATAAGTAAGTACTGTTCTTTTCTTCAGGCATTGGGAAATTTAATGGAAAGATCACTTGGTTGTTAGTTTGATTAAGAGTTGAACAGAAAGCCCCTGCCTGATGATGTTTTTGGGTGTTTCTGCTAAAATGACAGTCTTTCTTTATGACTATAAGCAGATTTACAAAGTGAAATAGAACAGTTAAAAGTAGATGAAAGTCGAGTCTTTATTCTATTACATGATGGTTGTGTTCTAGGAATTTTGTTCAATAACCCTAAAGTCATCTCCAAGATGTCCAGCATTGATTCTATGGTGTTAGAAATAATACATTAAGAACATCTACCAATTTCAAGTTACTATTTTTAATAAGTTAGTACTTAAGATTTGGCGGTTTAAGCATGTTAAGGCAATGCTTACAAAAGACCTGGAGAAGAGCTAGCCCACACAGAGGTTTGAGGCAGACACCAGAGAGCACATTCGTCAATATGTGAATGTGCCCCAGGTAAAGGAAGTGATAATCCCTGGCCAGTAATTCTGAAAGAACTAGCAAATTAAATCATAGATCCAGCAGCCAAGGTTTTAAATAGCTGAACCAAGATAGATGCAATACTATACAACTAACTATTGACAAATAGAGTAACTATTCAGGTGAGCAGAGTTTGAAGTATTCAAAGCAAACAGATGTTCAGTAATATGATGCTGGTATAAAATATCTTAGAATATGTTTCGGAGAGCACAGTTGGTAATGAACTTCTTTAAAACCAGTCTTGTTATTAAATACTTACGAACTTTGTCTCAGAATTTGTGTGCACTTAGACTGTATGCTAGTAAAACTGTGATGGAAGGGTTCATTGAAATAGAACATGGTTTGGATATCACAAAGGAAGAATCAGATGGCATGATGACTGAAATGATAGTGACACAACCCCAAAAATGTTATATAATTACTCTAACACTAGTTTGTGGTTTTGATTAGTAGATAGCTGTCACAAGTGAGATACAGACATGAAAAGACAGATTCATCCCTAATCCCTATCAAATATAGTGTTTCTATTAAAAATAGAGATGTTTTATACTGCATCAGAAGGACCTGGTGAGAGTTTACATGGAGCACTGTATGCAGTTCTGGCCATCTGTGTTGGAAGTGGGTTTAAAAAAATGCTGGTGCATTCAGATGAATAAAATATATCTTGTAACACCAGATGTAAATAACTAGGTTTAGGTGATAGAAAGGGGGAGGGCAAAGAGCAATTTAAACTAAATTGTAATGGTAGCACGAAGATAAAATGCATACAAAATTTTAGAAGCTAAATGTTTAAATGTAGTTTGTAAGTATCAGAGTAATGGAATTCTGGAACCTCTTCTTAATGGGAGTAGTGAGACAAATAATTAGATAATTTTAAGTTGAAACCTGGTCAGTTAATGAAGTAAGACTACCAGTTAGTGTTTGCAAGAAGAAAAGAGCAGATTCAGTAATCAGAAGACGGTGTATTACCAGTGTGGGATCATTTACACATGCATATGAAGAGTGACCTGCCCCAACCATTCTACATTTTGCTGCAATTAGCACTGACACTGGTTGTGTACAGATGCAACATCCTGCTGAAATAGAAAAAAAGGATGTCATCATAAAAAGACAAAACAACAGGTTTTAGCATAACGTGAATCAGGCAGTTTGTCTTTTTGATTTTGAACATAGCTGCAGTTGGTGGTAACTCCAGCTGCCAGAGCTGTTCCTCTGAGCTCTGGTTCCAGCCATGGGCGATGCAAATAGATTGTTGTAACTGCGGTGCAGGAACCAGCACTTCGTCTTGTTGAACCTCACATCGTTGATCTCAGCCCATCAGTGCAGCCTATCCAGATCCCTCTGCAGACCATTCCTACTCTGCAGCAGATCAACACTCCCACCCAACTTAGTGTCATCCATTAACTTACCGAGGGTGCACTCGATCCCCTCATCCAGATCATCAGTAAAGATATTAAACAGGACTGGGCCTAGTACTGAGCCATGGAGAACCCCAGTAGTGACTGGTCGCAGCTGGATGTGGCACCATTCCCCACCACTCTCTGGGCCCAGCTATCCAGGCAGGTGTTTCCCAGTGAAGGGTGCACCTCTCCAAGCCATGGGCTGCAGCTTCTCCAGGAGAATGTTGTGGGATGCCTGGGGACAGTGAAACTTTCAGTAACCTACTGTTTCTTAACTACTGTTACAGGACCTCCTGTTTAAGTGCTAGACAGGTAGCCCGAAGTGTTCCAGATATGTCAGACCCATATTGTATCACGTGCAAATAGTGGTCAGAAATGCCCCGATGGACAGCTTTGAGGACTGCACTTCTTTGTTGCAACTAACATCGTCCTTGTTTCAGCAAAGATGAATAAGTTTTGTTCAGTCTCCTCGTGGAGCAGCTATATTTCTGTGTAAGACTATTCTTTGTCTTCATTCATTTGCTTTATATTAGAAGAATTGAGTAACAGGCTTTACTGTCCTAGCCGCGGTTTTGTCCTGTACTGGAGACCATACTACCATGAAAAAGAACTATGTTCAAGACTGACTCCCTGTTACATTTTCTGCATTATGTAGGTTCCTCTTCTCCTGCTTATCAGGAAGGCTACTCTAAATGAGCTGTATGGCTCAGTAGCAGAGTGTTATTTAAGACTAGGTTAAAACAGAGGTCTGTCCAGCTTACTTTCCAGAGCATACCAGCCCTAACATGTTCCAGGATATATTTTGAGTATCAAGCTTAAAAAATCCAGGAATTGTTCAGTTCTGTTTCTATTATCCAAGACAAAAGCCTTCACATACTCTTCCTATGCCTTGTTCTGTATAAGCTTTGTTTTAATTCCCAATAGTAGATTGGTGTTTGTTAATTCAGTGAATCTCTATGCTGATATTTTTCCTACAGATTTTAGTTTTAATTTTTGTTTCACCTTAGGTTGTTAATACTAACTCCTCAGTTTTGAAATTCAGTTTCTTATGGACAGTTTCTCTGGCTGATATCTAGGATTTATGCTGATGTGTCTCTTAGCTGAACTCTTGCAGTATAATTTTGGAATGCTGAAATTTCATGTGTCGGCATTTAGACCACGCACTAAAACCAGGCTTCCTTACCATGGTAAAGCAATGATTTGGTTTTTGAAAAGAATTCCTGAAAAAGAAGGAAGTTCTAACAGTGCTGTGATACTGTATGAATATAGTGACTTCCGAGATGAATTTTTGATGATACGCAGGTACAAACACAAAAAGTAGTGTCTTTATGAGTTATGAGTGGTTTATTAGGCATGCTGGAACCAAGGTGGTTTTTTATTTATAGTACTGCTAGTGAATGACATTGGACAGTGAGCTGTGAGAATGTCATTGGGGGTCTGACGGTATGAATGATGAATGTTGGTGGTAAGCACATCAGGTCTCAAAGTCTGCACTGGTCTATTGAAAGTATCACACCAAGCCTCTCAGGGGCCACAGATTCTGGCTCCAGGAGTCCTGTTTGGGAGACACTGCTCCTGCTGCTGGCACAGCCATACACACATGTGGCAGTGGGAGAGCTGGTGAGCATGCGTGTGCACGTGGGGAACTCGTGCTGCTCCATGGGAAATGGAGTGTCAGAGGAATTGCAGAATTGAGTTTGGGTGGTGAGAAACAAGCCAGGACTGCTTGAAACTCTACTGACTGTCAGTATCTCTTCTTTGAAATAATAATGGTTTTGATTGTTTCCAGCCTTCTGGAGGAAAAGGGGAATAGAAGGAGAAGGTGGCTCAGGAATGACATTGTCAGAATATATTCCCTTTTCTCAACAGTCTGTTTTAAATATAAACATGTCAGCATGGGTATTTTATATTTACCAAAACTCAAATTTAGGCTTGCTTTTATTTGTGTTTCTTTTAATACAGCCTGTATTTTCCTAGGTTGAAAATAGCTAAATTGCATTCTTGTTGTTTTGGAAACACTGCAGAATTCTGGCATCATTGAAGTCAACGACCAAACTGTCAGAGACTTAGAAAGGGCTAAGATTCAGAGTGTACTTTAACATAACCAAACAAATAACCAACATTATCTAACTTCACATTTTTATCTAACTTCACATTTTCTGGGGAGATGACCGGTGGAGAGTGATGTCATCTCATTTTGTAGCACTGAAGGCTCATTTGCTCTGTCAGTGAATTGGCACACAACACAGGTGTTTTCTATATGGTATAATGATAGCATGCCTCTTCCTAAAACCTTGCTATAATCATAAAGGTGTTAGGTCTTTCTTCCTGCTGTTATCCTCCCCTTTTCTTCTTTACAAGAATAATTTTAGACAGAAAGAGAGAAATAGTATAGTGCAAGTAGTTGCATGAAAGTTTATCTTACTTGCTTTTGTCACTAAAGAAGGTATAAGAATGTTCTTGCCTTAAATCTGATAGCAAGTCATTAGCACTTCCCCTGATGTACATATTCATAGGCAGTATTTCACCTGTGCTGTTTTTCAAACATGTAAGAGCTCTACTGGGTCTTCGAGCTTGATATGCAATCAGCTGATTAAGTTGGTAAAAATTGTGAAGTTAGACAAGTGATTTCTGGTCTTCTCAGGTATGTGTGGTAGTCCTGCCATTCTTGCTATGAAAAATACCTGAATCTGTAAACAGTTATCTGAAATCGTGGACTGGACCTGCTTAATGAGCACAATTCAGTTAGGAATAAATACAGTCTCTAATCTTAACATACAGACTTAAAATCATTTTAGTCTCTTGAAGCAAAAAATTTTCAGGAGGAATACATTACAAATCACATCACTAGAAAAGGAAGAAGCTATTTTGCTTGTGTGGACTGAATTGCAGTCATATCTTTAGCAATGGGCTTATTAGACAAATGTTTCCACAGTGACCAAATAAACTGTGGCTGTTGCCACACAGGACTAATAAAACTGAGTAACTTATTTGATGCAGGGTCAGGAAGGAGCATCAGAGATGAGTTCCTCAAAGCTGGCAGAAATGGAACATGCCATTTTCACATGTGGAGAAGGATCGGTAACATCTTGCTTATATAGAGAGACACAGAAGAAATTAGCAATTGTGGAACAATGACAGATTAGCAGGAGGAGGGTTGTCTGCTTCCATTTGGAGAAAAACTGAATTAAGTTGAATTGTCTTCTTTGCCTGAGGACTTCGGTTTGTCAAATATGAGCTAATCTGGTGAAGTGAGCTTAATACCCAGATTTCTCAGTATCTGTAAATGGTACAATTTCCCCAGGAGATTATTAAAGCAAAATATTAAAAAGCTTTCTGTGCAAAAATCAAGCTCACAGCATGGGAACAATAAAGCTTGAATATAGTGAGGAACAGATCAGCTGTAAAAATGAGCAAAGGAATAACTTTGCAAGGGATTGCAACTGGAGCATTTCAATAGACGTGGAAGATGAATTCACATAGTAAGGCCCTATTTACAGGGAAGGACTTAAGTTCTTTTGCCTTTTTTCAATAATGAAAGAAATTCCCGTGTGATCAACATTTGAATCATGCACTTGTAATGACTTATATTATTGTAACTCTCTTCTAGGAGAGTTATGTTACTGCTTCCTGGTCACAGAAATCAAGGTGGCAGAAAGAAAAGGTAGCCTGGAAAGGAATGATTCATTACCTACTTGAAATACATTACTTTGGGTAGTTAAAAGAATCTAGTACTATCAGAACAGCAGAATAGAATAGAATAGAAATTCAGAAACATGAAAAGGGACTGTAGCTTTGTTAACTGACTTCACACTAAAACATAGTTGACGCTTTGAGTATTGTAGAGAAGGACCTGGAAGGTATTCCCCATAAAAAGTCATAAGGCAAGTGATATTTTGGTATTTTGAAATGCTGTCATAGGTTCCTCCCTCCACCCCTTGGCATGTTTTTATCTGAAGTCAGAAGGCCTTTCCTTGGGGTGCACAGCACGGTGCTGCAGCTTGAAACCTTCACAGCTTTTGTGCGTGTTCAGTGCTGTGCAATGACAGCAGTTATTTCCTTTCGATTTGTGCCGATTCCATTAAAATCTATTTAACACTGTAGTCCTCCACACCTTTTTGTCAAACTGGTGCAGAGCAAAGGACCCATGAATATCAAGTTAAGAGTGCCTAAGCTTGAGAGACGGCAGAAGTGATATGCATTGGGAGATTGAGATGTGCTGGAGTGCTGAGGCCGCTAGAGTAAGTGAGTACATCATAAAACACATGGAGTGAGGCAGAGTGGCATATAATACTTTCTTCTAATTATCTTCCTTTACTATTAAGTGTTGGTCACTTTACCCTCTTATGCTTTTCTGTAAGTTATGGTAACTAAATATGTATTTCTGTGTGCACATTTCCACATGGTTACAGTAAATTCACTTTCATGCTCATGGAGAATAAAATGTTTGCTGTTAGGTTTGTATCTAAATTACTAACTTTTTGAGTTTTTTTCCCAAGGTGAAAGACTATATGAACTGAAGTTTTTACATTGAGAGGGAGGATAAAATAACAATTTCCCTTTCTGCTTTCATAGACTTTCCTCACAGTTTTTTACTTGGTTCTTACAGATAGTGATTAACTTCAAAAAAATTATTGTTTTGTTACTTCACAGAATAAATAACTATGTTTCCAAGAAAGTAAAATTCCTAGTTAGCACTGTCAAAATAATTACTTTCTTCAGTTTCTTTCAACTTTCATTGAGAATTTTTTTTTTGTTAATTTCTCTAAAAACTTGTTTTTCCAGATTATCTTTAAGAATTGAGCCAGGTAACAGCTCTCCTCGACTGGTTTCCTCCAAAGAAGATCTTGCAGGTATAAAACGTGATTTGAAAATTTGAGTAAGGAAATAATTTTAATTACAAAAATCCTCCACTAAAGTATGTGGGAAAACCCAGAGGTACATCAGTAGCATGAGTCAACAAGAACTGACTTGTATAGAAACAGTTGCAGTTCAAAGGATGTCACAGGGTGTTCGCTAGCATTGGAACACGTCAGATTGTGGGATTTTTTACAAATGCTTGTATTTTCATGATTATTTAACAAATGAAGAAGAAAGAGCAGTACAAGCAAATCAATGCAGTGATTAACACAGGAAGTTCTCCTTTCAGGTTTCTGTGTGATCACCTACATTTGAGACAACTTCATTGTGTAAAGCAGGAGGACAAAAGATTTGTAATAGCTTCTAACAACACCTAAAAAAACGAGAGTACCACCCATAAGTTGACCAAAACGAATCTGCTGTTTATTTCTATGACCAGACTAAACAAACATCAGACCATGGGAAATGCACTTACTGCTATAGGAGCCATTATTTCCAAAGCTGTTCTGTTTTAATCTCTTGAACCTGTGTGGCCAATTTTCTGTCTCATTATGTTAAACTGTGTGTGAATGTAAAAAACCCAAGAAGTCCGGACCACATCTGATGTGCAGTTTCATTTGGCTTTCAAAATGTCTTTTCTTCTCACCAAATGAAAGGCAAGGTGAATGAGAGAAAGAAAAAGGAAGATGCTAAATATAAAAGGAAGAAAATCCCCATGTGTTTCTCCTCTACCTCTCAGCTCTTCAGGTTGGCTGCTGTCAAATGACCAGTCGTTTACAGGGAGCTTCTTGTTTGTCCCACTATTGTGAGTGCTATTCCCAGAATCAGATAAACATTTGACCTGGTCTTCAATTTCTTCAGGAAGGTGCTTTCCTTCTCCCCACTTGATCCTCAGCATTATTAATTGCTGTGTAAAACATAAGGAAATAGTTCACAGGATAATTTTTTTTTTTTAATTAGGCAAGTTCAAAAGTTCTTAATGAACATTTTCTTTGTACAGAAATGCATTTGGGAGTTAACTTCCCCACAGGAGCCATTACAGTGCTGTACGCTGTGTCTGGAAAGGTGTTGATAAGGTATCAGGCTTCTGCTAAGCAGTGCCCACTGCATCAAGGCTCTCTCTCCGAACCCAACCCCCTGCCAAAAAGGCCAGTAGGCTGGGGGTGGGCAAGGCATTGGGAGGATACATAGTCAGGACAGCTGATTTAAGCTGCCCAAAGCAATATTCCACACCATATGGCGTGCTCATCAATAAAAGCTAAGAGAAAGGGGAGAGGGAGGCATTTATTATTAAGATGTTTGTCTTCCTAAGTATCCTCTGCAATGGTTGGGTCAGGCCGTGGCTGCTCATTGCCTCCTGATCGGAAGTAGAGGATAAATTATTTTTTTTAATTTCGTTTGCTTCTGCACACATTCCTTGCTCTTGTGAATTAAATTGCCATTATCTCAGCCCGCAAAGGTTTTGTGTCTTATTTTCTTCACCCTGTCCTGTGAAGGATGGGGAGTAGTAGAGCAGCTCGGTGAGCACCTGACAGCCAGCCAAGGTCAACCCACCACATTATGTCACATTTTCTTTGGTTTTGTAAGGATTTGCTTTTCCATACTATAAACTTGAAACTAAGTCATTGCCTCTCATATGATTACATCTTTCTTACATATGTGAAGCAGACATACAAGTGAACTTCTTTGTTTTCTGCCTCTTGCTTTATATTGCTCACGTCTACATGCTCAGCTCTTGGGTTTTGATGTTAACATTTCATGAGTAGAATTACGGAAGTTCTAACTTCAGTCATAGCAGCGTAGTATGTGATCATTGCCAGTACTCTTTAATTCTTAATCAAGGGCTGAGACTTTATTAGAACTGTATTGGGAGGCAATTAAAAACACAGTTCCAAAGTTGGAAACAAGAACTTTGAATCCACCTGAACTAGGCAAGTAATATGGCCTGATACTGCAGTGAGCTCAGCTGGACTCCATAAAAAATGATTGGGACAATGTTCAGTAGTACCTATTTCATTGAATATCTGATCATATGGTATATGACAGTGTTAGGAGAGGGTGAATTTTCCCTTCTGAATCTGCAGTGTCCCTAAGTGTTCTGTAAGGTTGCTTTATTCAGAGTGGAAATTAATGTGATGACTCAAAACCAAGGTCTGAGTCATGCCTATTGCTCCACTCTTCTGTTAGTATTTCCTTCGAAAGCTTGACCCACTTGTGGACTGCTGTATTTCTTCCTCAGTTAGAGAGTTCTCACTTACTGCCAGTTAGACAATGAACGTCATCAGCATTTTGTAATACCCACAGGAATTTTTTGGTGACCTGCACCTATGTGGCTGCAAAAATGCTACTAAATGGAATCCAGTGTATTTTACTGAAAAAACAAATTTATTCTGGGAAAAGGTTAATTAAGTAGGTTAGCATGAGTTCAAATTGAAACTTAACTAAGCATGAAGGCAATAATTTATTGTTTATTTCACGACATTAAAAAATAGGAATGTAGTCATATGTTAGTCTTGAATAATTCTGAACTAAAATACTCAGATATCAGTAACGAGATATTTGAACATGGAGAATTAAAAACAGCACATCTGCAAGTATTGCAGTCAGTTTTATTAAAATTATAGTTTGAGATTAATTCCACTTCGGACATCATGTGCCAGAAGGAAGTCCTTTGCATTCAGTAAGCTACAATGAAAATTATCTCTAAATACTCTGGGCAGTAGTTTAATGTTCCAGGCAATAGTTTAAGGCATGCGAGTCTGATTATAGTGGTTTTAAGTTAAAGTAAAGGTTCCTGGCCCATGAGGACAGTCATCAATTCAGTTGTCTCAATAGTCCAAAATTTAATATGCTGCTAATAGCAATAAGTCTGGTTGAGTTCTGCCTGTGACATGCTGCCTCCTTACAGGTTGGCGTGTGTTTCCAGGGACAAAAAAAACCCCTCAATGTCATTGGTAATAACTGCAAAGTCTATAATGGACTTAAGTACAGGGAATAGTGTGATCTTGTTGTCCGAGAGCATGATTGCTTGTGTTGATGATGGAAATGGCTTTTACTTGCCAGCACTGTGAATTTATCTTCTACCCAGTTTTCTCTCTTTCAGAAGAATATGTACAGTTTACTCTAGCCAGGGACATTGTGGGTTTCTATTTTCCCCCTTAAAGTATCTTTATGAGTGTGAGGCTTAGTAAAAATAGTTAAATCCTGCAGTATTTCTGTTTGCAAAGTGCTGGAGAAAACCATGTGTCCATTTTCCACTTTGTTTGCCAATTGGTTTTCCAGTAAATGCGAACAGGAGGCAGGCGTCTGATTAAAGTGAATGTCTCACAACAAGCTATGTTTTGTATATTAGTGGCTAAGAGGGTCTCATTTAATTACCAAATGCATATATAATTATGAATAGTGCTTTCACAGGAAGATTTCATGTCTTCCACAATGCTGCAGAGATTCTTGTCTCTCACAAATAGCATTTAAAAAGGAGCTTTAAGCAGTTCAGTTGAATGGTTTCAGGAACGGTGTGATTCACACAACTTCCTTGGCAGCAACTTAAGTCTATTCGTTCTGCCTTGCTGTGGTTTGAGAGAGAGAGAATGTAGCTGGAGAGCTTATAGTATGGTAACTGTTCACAGTTTCCAGTTGAATTAGCTGTAAAAGACATCTGTGTTCCTGCAGTGTTGGCTGAAAGTTGCTTGTCATTTATGGTACGGCTGTTAGGTTGTTTTGGAAGGTATAACTCAATACATTTTCCCAGAAGAAAAGAAAAGATTTAAGGCAATATATGGTAAATAAGTTAGCCTTCTAAGCAACTGAAGTTCCTCAGAATTTGCATACCACGTGTAGCTCAGTAGAGAAATGTTCTGGTATGCATATTTTTATCATCATGTTATTTAGAAAAGTTCAGGGTGCAGTGTTAATCAGAATAATGAAAGTGGTTACTCATTCTCTGAAATATATCATATTTATTCTGTCTTAAAAAAAATATAAAAAGTTAAAATAATTACCATATCCAGAAAATTGTATCTAATACTAAGTGACTTGAAGGCTGGTCTTAATTGTGATTTTTAATGGACCCCTTCATTAAAGTTGGCATCAAAGCTAGCATTAAAGTTAGCTGCAGCCAGGCCTCTGTTGTGGGTAGCTCTTACTTTGGGAGGTTTGTTATGCAGTAGTCAGGGATGGACCCTCACCGCCTCCTTTTTTTTTTTTCCATTTTTTCCCCCAAGTAGGTCTTGGGGTAATTCTTGAGAGGAGAATAATTAGGCCAGAGTTTTATATTACTATTATACCAGGAATGTGAAGTAATTAATCTGAAACAGGTATATTCTCTTCTTTGTTATTGGGGTAAAATTCAGCCCATTGTGCCAAGGGCATTCAGCTTTGAGAGCAAGCTCATAATAAACTTAAAATATATATTTTAATTAATTAGAGGGGATAAATTTATTGGATTTAGAATATGTGATATGTAGGAGTTGAAAATGTAGAAACAGAAGGAAGAAAGACTGGGGTGTTTGCACTTTCGTAACCCTCTTGAAGTAGCTATACTACACTAGTGATATCTCTACAGCAGTTCCAGCATTTTAGAATAAACCCCCCACACACAGTCATTTTCCATGTAAACACTGAGTTTGACATTTAGTTTTGCCATTTGTTTTACTGGTTGCTTTGGCAACTAGTAAATAGTTTGTGCTAAGTGCTTTAGCAGCCAATCATTCTGTGGAAATGAGAATCGTCTAATCCTTGTGCAAGTTCTTGGTCATTGCTTCATGTGCACTGTGTCTGCTTTTCTTACACAGGACTTAAGGTAGAGATGGAAGAACTAAGTTTTCTTCACATAAATTTACAGACTGTCCAGAAAACTTTTTAGTTTCCAATCTCTTCCTCTCTGATAATTTCCGGAGAATTTTTTACAACTCACTGGAGTATTTTTGAAACAAATCAATAGCAGACAAATTTGTGGATTCACATGTTATCAGCCACTAAATCCAGCTGGAATTACTGTACTGTGGGTTTTTTCTTAATACACTGAAGCTTCACAAAAGTTGTAGAAGAATATTCTATCAAAACAAATACAAAGTTTCCAGGGAGAGAATGATTTTGCTCAATTTTTAATTTCTATTGTTTTCTGTTATTTTCTATGACTTCCTTACCAAATGCGCCGAATGTCCTAGTTCAGTGATGCTTATTTTAACTATCAAGCTATTACTCCTGTGGAATGTTACAAACATAAACCAGCCATAGGACAAGGGGCTTTTCTGCATTGTTTTTTTGAGGTTTAGTAGGTTTTGGTTTTTGTTTTTCACTCTTTTTCACAGCAGTCACCTGAAAATAGTTTCTTTTAAAAGTTGGGGGTTTTTTTGACAGATTGGTTAATGTATTTGTTTGAACCCAAACTTCAGAGTTTCCCTGCAGCTATATCTTCACAATGGGTATGTCTTGACTGCCAATCTGGATGTCATCCAAACCCATACACTGCCTTGCAGATCCAATTGCAAAAACTTCAGTATTTTTGCTGAAGTGTAAGTCTGGGTTTTGTACATTCCACTGGTGCAGAATAAGTAACAGAAATGCTGACAGTTAGTGATTCCATAAAAGTGACACCTGAAATTGAAAAAACCACTTCTATCCAGGAAGAACTTAAAGGGAATACACTCAGGTGTGCTTACTGTGCGGCCAAAAGTACTTTCGTGTCTCTGTGTTTGTGTGTGTGTGAGAGACAGCTCTTGGGGAGCTTGGCGGGAGCACAGGGAGGTGCAGCCAAGAACTCAGATTCTTCTTCTTAGTTTGCTGTTATCTGAGAAGCAGCCATAACATACATGTCTCTTATATGTTGTATGCATTAGTAGGCTTTTGTTGAATTGTAAAGCAATACTGTGAAAATTAAAACTGTTCTTTTACAATAGCCATCATTCTAAATTTAATTTTTTTGTGTCATTCTTGATTCTGTGCACAAAATTCTTCTTAAGTTCTTTACTGTGTGTTTTGTAAGTAGGTCTTTTCGTTTGAAAGTTTCAATTGTCACACAGTGGTTACAATGGAAACAGAACAGTAAAAATGTACAGCAAAGATTTAACTAGAGAGTCTATTGCTTGGAATGTCTTTATTAAGTTTTAGAAACAGAGCTAGTAAGTATCAGTTTTACTTCTTAGCTGTTCACCAAAAAACAGTGAATAGTTGAGGCTGTTCTACCTTCCTGAAAAATCACTCAGTTCTTCATCATATAATATGCAATTCATTTTCAGTTTTCTGTTTGCATGTCTAGTACTGGTTTATTGATAGCTTTTTAGTGGAGAAAAATTGTGAACTGTAACTCCCTCACCCTGTTGGCTTTTTTTAAAAGCTCTGGAGACTGTAAATGTTCACATGTTTTACTGAAGGATTGCAAAAGTAACATTCATTTATAACATTTGAAGGATTATTCATGGAAAAATTATGCAAAGGAAAAAACAGTGAGATCCTTTGGGATATGTGTAAACTTTTCCAAATGTTCTTGCCACAGATCTCGAAACAGCACTCGGCTCGCTCTGATGAAGTTGTCTCACGTTCTCTAATGCAAACAATTTTTAATAAGAATTTAATATTTTTATACATTATTCTTGTGCATGTCAGCATAATCTTGAAAATGATGCTGAGAAATAATGAAAACCAAACTAACCCTTGTTCATGCCAGCTGACTGGAAAATCCTGCTAAGAGTGCTTTGTCTCCATGAAAGGCAAAATAACAGAATAGCAATCATGGTAACAGTATGCACTAGGAGTGGAGCCAGAAGAGTAAAGACGAGAGTTAGCAGTAGCAGATGACTTCACTTATTGGAAAAAAGTGGCAAAATAACTCAATCTCAGATGAATTTAAATATTGGAATTTTGTTATCAGCAGTATCAGGCATAACTTCCCCAGCTAATTGCTCAGCAGTCTGGTATGTCCATAAACATCCCTTGGTCTCTGCAGTTTTCATCAGTTATCTCTCTGCTTAGCCTCTTTGGCATCCTTCTTGTCATGGGCTCTCTTTGTCTCTTAACCCCTTTACAGAAATGAGGTCATCAGCCCTCTGCCCCATAACTCCTGCTGACACTCACTGCACCCCCGATTTCTTGCTGAACTGACTGTGGCCCGCAGCAGAGGTCCTGGCTGAGGAGAACTCTATAAACTTCACCATTCTTCGTAGACATTTGGCAGCAGAGCAGATGCAAAGACTTTGTAAAGGTGTTTCAGTTCAGATTCTTTTTACCTTAGCACAGCACTAACAGAGCCAAAATGTTTAAATTTCCTTCTCTTGCCTTGGAGATGAGGAAGATGCAGAACTGCATTGAAAATGGCCACTCCAGACCAAATAATACCAGCACAGATGATATTTCTGTTTTCATCTGATCTCAAAAGCATTTTGTTTTGTGCCATCAGGATCTTCTGTAAAGACACCTAATTAGGAACGTGAATAAGTCACAGAATCACAGCATGGGTAAGGTTGGAAGAGACCACAGTGGGTCATCCGGTCGAAACTCCCTGCTCAAGCAGGGTCATCCAACAGCACATGGCAGAGCATTGCATCCAGATGGTTGTGGAGTATCTCCAGTGGGAGATACTCCACAGGCTCTCTGGGCAGCCTGTCCCAGTGGTCAATCAACCAGGTTCATTTCCTTCTTTCACAGGACTGATGCGAGCAATTGTGATTGACATATATAATAGCAAGGAAGCCAGGCTAGAACTTTTGTTTTAAGTTGTAAGACTCTCATACCTATTTCCAAAAATTCCCTCACCCTTGACACATCACACCTTAAGCCAGGCAGTATTTTCATGTGAACTGAAATTTTATTCCCTAATATTGTTTTCAGTCTGAGTTACGGAGTCCTTTTAGACATATACCATTTGTTTCAGATTTTGGGTTTTTTTAACAAACTTTTTCTGTTCTGAGGTTCTCCAGGTAATAAAAGCTCTTGCTTAAATCAAGCAACGATCATCTTTATAATGATCAAGTCTTAAATATTTTTGTGTTGCAATCACATTAGTGTAAATTTCAGTCCACTCTCCCTAAATGGAGGGGAAAATAAAAGGGAGTACACAGTGAAAAGTCTCAAAATGTTTCTTCTAGCTAGATAATATATATCAAATATCTTAATCTTTGTAGGTTTTGATAGTAACATTTGAACCTACCTGGGGTCAAATCCAGCCAACTTTGATTTTGTAATGGCTTGATTGTGTCAGCACTGGACTTGTTTCTTTGCTGTTCTTTCTCTAGATGAAGTAATTTTGGTGCAGTCTCATGCTTTTGTCACTATCAATGTCTTGGAATTAAATGAACCAAACAGCCTTACTGCTTTCAGGTCTGTGGTTCTCCACTGTGAGAAACCTCTAAACTATTATGTGTTAGAAAATTTTAAGTTACTTTTACTTGTGGCTCGGGGTCCATGTGAAAAAGCACTGCACTGTACTGATAGTCCTTTAGGGCTGTGCCTTAAGATTGCTGCACTTTGACAGGCTGTAGTTTCATCAGCTTGTTAAAAATAATGCTTCAGTAGCATTCAGAGAATTTAAAAGAACTAAATGTCATCCACTTGAAAGAACTTAATGTAAATCAGGATTTAGAACTGGCACCAGAAAGATCAGAATGACACAGCAGGAAGCAATATAAAAATGAACACATCCTGCAACCAAATTAAGGGACAAGCCTCAGAGTGGGCACATTAAGAATGAAGTTTATGCTGCGTTTCAGATTAAACTCTTGCTGATAAATGCTTACGATTTTCAGGGAAATTCTCTTTTAGCTGCCACTATCTTCATACTGGGTTTCAGTTCCAATATTTTAAGCTTCTTGGCAGATAATAAATACCTCAATAGCCCTAAATATTGTATTGTTCACCAGTTGAAAAGTCTCTGATGGAAAGACACGACAAACAAAGCATGTAGAGTGATCTCCTTTTTGGGAACCTAGTCCATCGGAAGGACTGGAGGTTTTCAAACTAAACAACTTGTAATAATTTTTGAAATTTCTGAATGCATTTGTTTTGTCTCTGCATAAATTTTAAGAATTTGTAAGGAAAACTTGTGGTAAAAGAATTTAGTGAAATGTGTATTCTCACTGCTAATGCAACAGGTAAGATTTTCAGGCCTAATTATGAAATATGAATCCATACAGTTTTTACATTAAACTGGACAACACATACTTGTGCTTATATTCATACTTTCTCTGTTCTAACTTGTGCTTAGCCTCCATGGCAGAAATGGAAGATGAATCCTGTTGGTTTTAGAAAAGAATCTTCCAATGTTATGTTACAGCCCAAATGCATTAAAATTTTAGTGGTAAATGCAGCAAGAACTTTGTATTTGGCCCTCTCCATCCTCCCAGGTGTGTGTCTCTGGTGAATATCTGGATCAAATAATCATTGAAAGTGCATTTTATAAAACTGCATGTTGGCATTAAACATAGGACCTTCTCTGAAGCCATATATGCCCGTGATGGATGCTATGACTCTCATGTTTCACAAATTCTCAATTGTGTGATGATAGCAAAGACAGGTAGGCAAAATGCTGTCCTATATAAGATGGTAGATACAAATGAGGCAGAAAACAGGATTAAAAACTGTTTTGTCTTTTTGTTCTCCTACTAAATTGATGATCCGATGAATAATCCTGGTGAAGGTTCCTCTAACAAACTTGTCCCTCCTCTCTTTATTGCTAGAAGTAGTTTCCTCGTTTTGCTTGTCTTGAGGCTTCATTATTAATTAAACAGCATAATGAACTGTTTGCTCAAATGTGCAGAACACTGTATGGATTAAATCTTGCCCCTTATTGCTAGGGAAAAGCCTTTGCAACTTTTCCTAGCTACGACTCAGTTCACAGTGAAATTCCAGAGTCTAGGCTATGGGGAAATAAAAATACAAGTAATTTAGAATTAATTTTCATATTTCATACAAATTGATATAAGTCTATATTGCAGAGTGGGTATGGACAGTAAAGCATCTTGCATTTATTTGTGTTATTTTTTGCCTCTTACCGGGACAAACTCATTACTGGTTCTCCTATTTCTTCTCATGTCTTGTGACTCCTCAGTTCGAGGCAGAAGAAGTTGATAAATAACTTTGTGCTTGGGGAGAGGTAGAGAGTAGCCTATATAACAAATAGAAACAGAATGTCTCGAGTTGGGAGAGACCCATAAGAATCATTGAGTCCCACTTCCTGCTCCCTGCAGGGCTACATAAAACTAAATTATATCACTAAGAGCGTTGTCCAGACTCATCTTGTACTCTGACCGGCTTGGTGCCATGACCACTTCCTTGGGAAGTCTTGTCTCTCAGAACCATTTCTGTTAAAAGTGTACCTTCACATCCTGTTGTCAGACTGTGCCCTGGAATTCTGGTGGTTTTGTTTGGTTTGGAGGTTTTCTTCTGTTTCAGTTTATTACTTACCTGAGGCCAGACACTTTTGTAAAGATTCTGATGATAATTCACCTCTTAATGGGTAGGTTTTGGTTAGAGTCCAGAAGCTGACTAAGCTGAGATTGCTGCAGTCTTCAGGAAGTGATTCTTATAATACAGAGAGAAGTCTGTTCTGCTGGTATCTGGACTGTACCAAGGAGAAAGATACAGAGCAGATGGCCAATTTCATGACTACTATTCCCACTTTCATCACAAGCACCCATGCCACAACCAAATGTTCAAAAGTGAAATCTCAGGTTTTTATCGTAAAGCCAAGAGTAGCCTGGCATTTATTGAGGACGATGATAGGCCTTGTTCTCCACTGTATTACAAAGTTCACTGCCTGCCTTTTGCAAACAGCATCAAGGAGCTGGAACAAAACCAGTTTGTCCATGTTTCCTGTGAGGCTTCAGAAAATCTGTAAAATTAGAGGAAGGATGATCACAGTGAGACATTTCTAGAGCTCATAGGTGATTGAGAAGTAATGCATGTCTGGCTGTTAGATACTTGAAAAGCCCCTGCTTTCTCTTACATGCTCAAGCTGTGAGTCAGTATGAGCAGATTTTTTACAGTTGTATGGCTTTTGCAAGGCCTGTTTTTTGATAGCAGGGGTGCTGCAGGGGTGGCTTTTGTGAGAAGCTGCTAGAAGCTTCCACCATGTCCAGCAGAGTCAATCCCTGGCTGGCTGCAAAGATGAACGTGCCGCTGGCCAAGGCTGGGCCAATTAGAAGTAGTAATAACACCTCTGTGACAACAGATTTAAAAAGAAAATCAAAACAATACTGAGGGCCTAGTTTTAATTCCAGCTGGAGCAGAGTGGGGTGAGAACACGTGAGAGGAACAACTCTGCAGACACCAAGGGCAGTGAGGAAGGAGGGGCAGGAGGTTGAGATTCCTCTGCAGCCCCTGGGGCAGCCCATGGTGAGGCAGCTGTGCCCCTGCAGCCCCTGGAGGTGCACAGGGATGCAGAGATCCCCCTGCAGCCCCTGGAGGTGCACAGGGATGCAGAGATCCCCCTGCAGCCCCTGGAGGNGATGCAGAGATCCCCCTGCAGCCCCTGGAGGTGCACAGGGGTGCAGAGATCCCCCTGCAGCCCCTGGAGGAGTCCACGCCAGAGCAGGGGGTTACCTGGGAGGAGGCTGCGATCCTGTGGGAGACCCGGGGGGAGAGCGGCCCTGCTCCCAGGCTGGAGCAGCCTGTCCTTGGAGGACTGCGCCCCGTGGAGGAGTGACCCACGCCACAGCAGTTGGAGGGGGGCTGCTGCCCGTGGGATGGACTCACGTTAAAGCAGTCCGCAGGGAGCTGTTGCTCGTGCGATGGACTCACGTCGGAGAAGTTCCCGGAGAACTGTCTCCCGTGGGAGGAACCCCACAGTGCAGCAGGGGAATGACTCCTCTCCCTGAGCAGCAGGAGGAGCCACAGGTGATGAACTGACCAAAACCGCCATTCCCTGTCACCCTGCGCCGTTGGGGTAGGAGGTAGAGCTGGGAAGAGGGAGTGGAGGGGGTGAAGGTGTTTCTAAGGGCTTATTTTACTTCTCACTATCCTGCCCTGATTCTGTTAGTGTAATAAATTAACTTTCGTATCTTTCAGCTTGAGCCTGTTTTGCCTGAAATGGTATTTGATGAGAGAACTCTCCTGGTCCTTAACTCATGAACCCTTTGTTAAATTTTCTCCCCTCTGTCCACTTGCAGGGGGAGTGAGCGAGTGGCTTTCGTTAGGTGCCTGGCATCCGGCCAGGGTCAACCCATGACAACAGTTTATTCACAACATGAAGTTGTGAACAAAATTCAAAACACATGTTAATGTTCCTGTTCACACCTGAAGTACAAACTGACTTCATGGTTCTGCGTGTTACACTTGGGCACATCCAACTGTTGTAAAGATGCCAAGAGTTTTTGTAGTTCATTGTTAAAAGTATGAACAAAACTATTTTAAAAATGACTTCCAGAAAGTTCAAGATTATGGAGTTGAATATATAGCAAAAAAGGATGGTGTAACCCTAATGTGCAAGAAACAGGGCTTCAGAAATGGTTGGTTACTTGTGAAAATTCGTTTTGATCAGTGCTTAAACACACCAGCCAGTGAAATTTCTGGGATTTGCATCAGTTCAGTGTTAAATAATCTCTGTCTTTTAGGTCCATCTGACGTGTCAGCAATTATGAAGTTCAGCAGGAGACCCACGTGTCCTGATGCCTCAGTAGCAGCAACTCTACCTACACCTCCTGTACCAAGGCACCGAAAGAGTCACAGCCTGGGAAACAAGTGCGTACTACCAGCTGTCTTGCGCTCAGGCACTTTCATCACAAAAATTTAAGACAGCAGCAGAACATGCTGGTGTTTGTCCCCTCCATTTCTGGTATTGCAAGAGTGCTTCAGACTTTACTGCATATTGTCTAGGTTTTCTCTTGACACTTTGTTATTTTTGCTGACTCTATTCTCTGCTAGTGCCAGGCATTGGCAATACGTGAAAGATGCTTATCCACTTTGGTCTGTGGATTCCTGGTATGCATAACTGATACTTGTTTTCTTTTTTTTTTTTAAAGTCTTGCTAATACATCTAAGGAAGCTTACTAGCTGCTTGGCACACCTTTTTAAGGAAAGTTGTGACATTTTGCACTGTTTTACCTGGGTAATATGGATTAGAAACATTATTTTCTACCATTTACCCAGCTAAGTGAGAGCACCTGCTCCCTAGTTCAGGTTTCAGCATCTACTAAAGTTCACAATTAACAGGTTAGGGGAAGAAAAGTTCACATGACTTATCCAAGGTGACGGATCGAAGGTGTGTTAGCTCAGCTTAGTGAAGGACCACCAAGCGGTGGCTGAGCTGGAGTCTCCTTTTTCTGGTTTTCTACTTTTGCTGCCGCCAAGGGTGTTCAGGTTTTGTATGGAGAGAAGTCAAAACACTTGCAACTTCCCATTAGAATTTTCATAATTGTTACTGACAAAGAGAAGTGAAGTCTGAAACTTGTTTTGGTAGTCAAGGAGCAGTACAGTAAGTGATAGCATTTAATTACCTGCTCCTTAATAACCAGGCCGAGGCTGAGTGGAAATACTGTGAGCCGAGGGTTGCCAATAGATGACATAAGAGGGGTTTCATGTTTTTCTCTTATTCCATGTTCCAGTATGATGTGTCAGTTGAGTGTCGTGGAGAGCAAAAGCGCCACCTTCCCGACAGAGCGGCCGCGGCACCTGCTGGATGACAGCGTCCTGGAGTGTCACAGCCCAGCGCGCGGCCACACACCCGGCACACGCCTTGCCAACGGCCTCTCCATAGGTAGCATCTGCGTGGGGAGTGACAGCCCTGCTCCTGCCCCAGGGTGCTACAGACTTACAGAGATACCTGAAATTAGGGAATTAGGAAGATCCTTAGCTCCTGTGCAGAGACTGGTTGCTTTCATGGAAGAAGGTAGATCAGAACTTCTGCCCAGCTACCCGGTCAATGTTACCTCAGCTTTCTGCAGTTGTCCACTGATGGTTTTGGTAAAAGTGGCACGAAGGAAGATTGGTTTTGTAGATGCTCAGTGTGTGACACAAAGTGTTTGTCAGTCTTCACCAGGGAAAAAGTGGATATATATTTTAAAAGCTATCTTTTCAGAAAGAAAGCTTCAATTTTAACTATATGTTTTAGAAGATGGTAGAATTGTTTGGCTGTACCCTCTGAGACTTGAAAAGAAACATCAAATGAACACATGATACTGTAATTAATAAAAGTTACTATAATATCAGCAAAGTGATCAAGAATCCGTTCTAAGCAAGAGAAAGCCACCTTTTAAGTGACTCAGGCTATTTCTAGAAAAGGAAATAGACTGTGAAAGATAGCGCATTAATTGAGCAAGAGTTAGACACTGAGATGATCTTTGCACTTCTGAAAATACAGGAACAGCTCACAGTGTTAAAAATGAGCATTAGAAGATCAGTCCTGGGCGAATTAAAACTGTTAGCTAAATAGTTGTGCCAGAAAAGGAGGGATAAATTGGGCATGGGCATGGAGGAGAAATAGGAACTTTTTGTTATGAATGCCATCGTATAGGTTTTTAATAACTCCTAGCAGCAGCATAGAGCTGACATATCCTCTATTATGGGTGTGCTTGCTTCTTGAAAACAAACCAGGATACTATATCTAACAACTTCAATCAACTTACAGATATTGTGGTAGAAATACTGTCTTACAAAGGAACTGGATTTTATGTTCCTGAAGTGCTCAGCTTCTGAAGTAAAAGCAGCATGATGAAAATTACAGTAACATGTAGATGTCTGGTATTTAAACACAGTAGTTAACGGTGAAATATTACCGTTGGCTGGGAAGGCTGATGTAAGCCTCTTCCAACTAAAGATTTTACCATGAACTCTATACACTTCTACTTTAAAACATGCTTTGAGTAAGCAATGTCCATGGTACTATATAAAGAGTGTTCTGGTGATCCACATACATTGGCTTTGTATTTTCCCATGGGTGGTTTTCTTACTCCTTCTCTGTACTACTCTCTTTCTAGATAGCAGTGAAAGCTCAGAATTTAGTGAGGAGCTGCCGTCAGGGCTTGAAAGGTGAGTTAGTCTTCACGTACACTCGCTGAGCACTCTACAGACTTAGCTAAGAAATTCACACATGATCCCTAACATAGGTAAGCCCTAAATCAATAGTTATTTTTATTGAATTATTGATTAGTTAGGAAAAAAACGGCAAACATTTTGAAATAAAGCACTGTATTGTGTTTTTCTTCCCACGGACCTGAAGAGATTGGGAACTATCTCTGTCATGTTTACCAAACCCTAACCGTTGAAGTCTCAAACTAGAATTTCCCTCATCAGATATTTGCATTCACAAACAGGGGTCGTTTATATGCCACGCTGGGGCCTAACTGGAGGGTACCGATCCGGAATTCTCCTAGGAGTCGAAGCTGTGTCTACAGGTACAGTTCAGGGTCTAGCTCGCTCATTGTATGGTGCTAAACTTCAATTTGGGTCTCTACGCTTTCCTAGCGTAGTGTATTTTGTGTCCAAATATTCTTGTATGACCATAACAACTCACGGAGTCTTCCCCTCCTGCTTATAAAAAACTTCTGTTACTGCTAAAGCAGCAGTATGGCCCATTCAGATGAAATTCAGTTTAGCTGTTGATTTAACTAATTATGTCTGGCTTCCGTTTTGCAGAAAACTAGTCTTTACTTAGGGTTTTATGATGTTACGGAAGCAGGTTTTTGGTGAAGGCCATCTTTGACTCCTGTGACAAGTGATGATGTTAGAAGAATACCTTCTTGACCCTTTCCCACAGTCTTATTTCCTGATTTGCAGGACAGCTGCGCATAACATCTGTTTGCGTCAGAGAGCTATAGGATGATGTGTTGATTTTGTTCGGTAAAAAGGTGTTACCTTGGGTCCCAAGTAAGAGAGGGAGTATCTGCAATGCCATAAGCAGCAGCCAATCACAATGTTGCTAGTCACTAAGATGTGGAATTTTTAGAAGCAGGTAGTCCATTTACATACCAAAGAGTGGTGACATGAAAAACTGGATATAGTTGAGGGATAAAAATCATTCCTTGCATCTGTACCTGACCTGAACTTGATAAATTCGGTGGTACTGGTAAATGAAGATGTACTTGTCATCGGTTAAGAAAACAGGGCCCTGAATCAGTATTCTGCAAATACTGTGATTTAGTTGCAGTTTAAATCCAGTCAGATTTTATTTTGTTTAAATTGATTTGCTTCAGCCATCGTAGAAGTATGTGTAAATGTATTTACTGCTGCTTTACCTGAGCTAGTAACATCTGATAGCAGTACAAGTTAGAAGTAAGACAGGAATAAAAATGCATACTTTCTAAATTCATAAAGGAATACATTTTGGAACAATATCTCAGCTACTGTATCTGCTTCTGGAAAATGCTTTCTTAACATGGTAGACTTGTTTCAAAAACAAGCTAGAAATATAAAATGTAAGAAAATAAAAATGTGAAAAGCCTACTAAATCCACAAAGAAGAATTATTCCCTAAAATACATTTCATACTTTTATCCACTGTGAAGTGATTATAATGCTTGTGTTATTCTTCCTTTTCTGAAATCTTCTACTGCCTCGATCAGAAATATAGAATTGCTAAGAATGCACATTAGCACAGACCAGGCAGGAGCATGCAATGGAAGAAGATGGACCTGCCAGTTGGAAGGGCTATTCTTCTCTAGATGTTGTTGTGCATATCACTTGCACCAGCATGTGTTCATACTCATTTGTAGACAGAATAGTGTTCCTTTGACAACTGAAAGGTAGATCATACATTGTGTTCATTTTCCTTGTATTCACTATTAGACATGATTTAGTTGGCTCTGGTAAACCTCACTAGGCCGTGTAAGAACATCGGGATTGTGATCACACGGCAATGAAGAAAAGTTAGCAGCAGTTAACTTACCAATCAATATTTAGTTGAGACATTATTAATGGATGTTTCCATTTTTAACTTTGCTTGTACTTGGGCTCTATGAGTTGTAGCTCTTTCTCACTGTTGTATGTGGGAAGCTCTATGCTCATCCTGGAAAAGGAAAAAATACTGTAATCTCTGTACAATATTTGGCATTTTTATATAGTTTTCCCAACTCTTTTCCAGTTACCCAAGGTACTTCAATTTAATTTAAAATTACATTTGTGGGAGCTCTTATTGCCAGAATTTTAAGCCATAAATTTCCAGAAATTCTGTAATTTGCCAGAATAAAAATTGCCTGTTTTCCCTTTGACTTTGGGCTTCAGTATTTATTCTGTTTCATTTTTTCATGTCTTAGCCCCAGAATAGAACCTTTTGTTGATTTGCTATTTTTTAAAGATCCTGTATCTTATTCGATAGCTAGGTTAGGAATTCTAGAGTCAAGTGTCGGATGATACAATATATATAAGACAGTGCAGGATAGATATATTTAGAGCTAAATTATATTGCTTACTTCTCATCCTTATTTGTCTGCTCAAATACATAGAGGAATGCTTTGTTTCTCCAGCCCGACAGGTGCCTGCAGCTGCACAGCAGGTGGTTCCACAGGAGTCATTACCATGGAAGGGCCTTTAAGAAGAAAAACACTTCTCAAAGAAGGCAAGAAACCTACTGTAAGTGATTATAATTATTCCTGTGATTCTAATTCAGTAGTGGCTGTTTTAATTTTCAAGATTAGGTAAAACCTGCAGGTTGATACCACACAAAACAATGATTTTATCAATTGTAATTTTCTGATCGAAGTTACAGCCAGGTTATATAACAAGGTTGTAACCTTTGTGTGTCATTTGATCTGCAGCAGTTTTGCTTCTCCCTGCATTTCCAAGTCACGTTTCTAGCTATAACAGCAGAGCAGGAGTGAAGCAGTTGTGTAACCAGCAAGCATTGTTGTGAGGGCAGAAATAAATCTTGTGGCACTGCCTGACAACGCAGAGCATCTTGATATTTTCCAGTTAAATAACCCTGACAAAGGTAGATATTGCAGGATGGACAATGTCTGCATTACATTTCTGTGACAGGAAGTAGATTAATATCTACTAATGAATTTGTAAATTACAGAACTTGCAGTGATACTTAAAAAATTATGACTGCAGAGGAAGATCTTCAATATAGAATTTTCAAGGGAGGGTATAAATTAAACTGAACATATTTCTACAGTGTACTTTGGTGCTTCTGTGGAATCACACTGAAATGGAAAGGCTGCAGGGCAGCCACCCATACCACCAAAGTCGTGGCAATTCATACTTAACCTAAATTTGTGGATTTCACATGGCTCTAGTCTCATGCATTTGTTAATTGTTTTGTTTTCTGTAAAGTTGATTGATTTATTTCATATGCAGCCCTACTGTTCAGAGCTAAAAGATTTGAAGAATTACAGAGTTGTCATCTCAATAAATTTTATTGATCAAAAGTCTAAGATCTATCCAACAGAAGGCAACACACTATTTTGCTCTGCAACAATCAGTGATGATACTTTCTTATGAGATACCCAACCAAGATGGATTGTATTCACAGCCAGCCATCAAAATTTAAGTAGCTGGGCTGATTTACATCAGAAGACACTCTTTATCTCCATTCCTTGCTTCTGAAATTAACTTTGGTAGCACTTGGACTTGCTTGTGAGTAGATTTTTGAAATGTCAGAGATATGCAGAGTTTTTCCTAATTTTTTGTTCCCTTTCTGATTCAGCTTTCCTCATGGACTAGATACTGGGTCATGCTTTCAGGATCAACCCTTCTGTACTTTGGAGCAAAATCTTTAAGAGGCACTGAAAGAAAACATGTAAGCTTTGAATTTATTCTAAAAGCAAAAATTGCATATTCATAAGTCGATCTAGAAGGGCATCCAAAGTGTACTTTCTGTTCCAGGCTAAACCATATGTCTGCACAACTTTTACAGTCAAAAGTTAATCTCTGCTGCAGTCTCAGCTGTGACTGACCAGTCTGTCTTTTCCAGTATAAATCTACTCCTGGGAAAAAAGTCTCCATTGTGGGCTGGATGGTGGCACTGCCTGACGACCCCGAGCATCCTGATATTTTCCAGCTAAATAACCCTGACAAAGGTAGATATTGCAGGATGGACAATGTCTGCATTACATTTTTGTGACAGGAAGTAGATTAATGTCTGTTAATGAATTTGTAGATTACAGAACTTGCAGTGACACTTACAAAGTTGTGACTGCAGAGGGAGATCTTCAACATAGAATTTTCAAGAGAGGGTACAAATTAAATGGAACATATTTCTACAATATGCTTTGGTGCTTCTGTGGTGCCTACAGAGTTATTGCTTGAAACTATGCATCTGTCTGCAAATTTAGAGCCTTTGATTTTCTTCTTTTTGTAGGCAATGTTTACAAGTTTCAGACTGGTTCAAGGTTTCATGCAATATTATGGCATAAGCATTTGGATGATGCATGCAAAAGCAACAAGCCTCAGGTAAGGTTGTGAAAACTACTTCCGCCCACTTTTTCGTATTTTCCTGAAAATCCTTACTAGAAAAGGTACCTCTTTCAATCTGTCTGTACACACATTCCTGTGGGGACAGACATAATTCCTCATTCTGTATGTTGATCCATTTTTTCAATAGGAGAAATAAAAATGATTTAAAATGTTTTGTGCGGGTCTAGCTATAGGTATGGTTACCTTAGGAGCATATAACCTCTCCTCTCAGTTGCTTCAAGCAAGGTAGATTCATCTCTCCTTCAGAAGGGGCTTTCTCATGAAAACAAAAGCAATCATGCTACGGTGGACTCGATGATCTTAGAGGTCTTTCCCAAACCTAATGATTCTGTGAGTAATTTACAATCTCTTCCAGGTACCTGCTAATCTAATGTCATTCGAATAATTTCCTCTCCTAACTGGTGTGACATCAAGTGCCAAACTGAAGAAACAGGTTATTGTTCTCTAAGGAGGAAGAGGAGAATGGTTTTCCTGACGTGAGCCAGCCACAAATATTTCAGCACTTTCCTACGTAACTTGAAAGTGATTCTGATACAGCTTTTAAAAGCAGAAAGTGAATGTTGTCCCTAGAACTGGGTATAGTCTCATGCACTGAAAGCAGACAAGTTAGATGGACAGAAGATTAATCCTGACTCCTGCAGGATTCTAGAGCCCTCAACTATTTGTGGTCAGAGACTGCATGAACAGATATTTGACCACAAACTGAGCGTCATATCTTCTGCCTATTCTTTTTTAAATGGTTCTTTTTATTGTTAAGCTGCTTTGTGTGACTGAAGAATATTTGGCCCATGTTGGGTTTCAATTCTTTCTAATGCACAGAATGATTGACAGTGTTAACTTGCTCCAAAGTGTCAATTAGAATAGAAAATTGTGGAACAACATTTTTGTAATCTTAAGTGCACTGAGTTGCTTGGCAATGTGGATGCCTCAAATTTTCTATCAAATTTCTGGACAATTCTGCTGTTCACATTTGAGCTATTTGGGAAAAATGTATTTTGGCACAGGACAGTTGGTTTTCTTTTCATTCAGTTATTTTACTCAGGAACACTCTGGCAATGGATTTAAGGCTGTTTAAATTTACATTGTGCTGAAGTTTCTTTCATTCTCTTACTAGTGGTGTAGTTGCTTACAAGTTTGGCTTTTTTCTTCAGTCTGAATGTTGTTCATTTAAAATCCCTTAGTATAGGGAAGCAGGTAATCAGGTGTTATTTATGGCCCTGACTCCTCAGAATGATTCCATGTCATTGTTTCTGTTTCGTCTTTCTATGAATGACTTGGCTCCACTCAATTACAGTATATGTTGCAACTTTAGAACATTAGTACTGGCAGATGGTGCTGCTGTTATGAAATCATGATGGCAGTGAAAGACTGTCTAACAGTGGAGCAAATACAAAGACGCCTCCACATCAGTGTCCAGAGAACAAAAAAAAAAAGAATGTAACTGGGTCGTCTCCTCTGAAGGAACTCTCTCTACGCTGTATTCCTTCTGTGCCCTGACACTCCTGCAGTCTGAATCTTTTTCTGTTTATATGCTAAATTCATCACTTTTTCTGTTTCAAACTCTTTTGCCTTAATAGCATCAGTATTCAGCCTTCATCAATCACCAGAAAACCTCTTCTGACTTTCCTAAGATTGCATAGAGGAGAAATTGGCAAGTCAGCCTCTAGCTTACAAACCGAGAACAACGTAGAAGTCAGTTTAATTGAACAGAACCTGTACTAGAACAAGATCCTTGGCATTAGCAGTAGGTATTCTGTGGACTTAAATGATTTTCTAAATTTTTATTTAAAAACTTCCCTAACAACATCGACAGAGTACCTGTATTGTTAAATGTAGGTCAAAAGTAAATTCTTTGTTCTTTTAAGAGTTCATGTTACAATCCTGAAAGCCTAATACATACCAGCTTTTCAAGAAAACCAGTTCCTGATGACAACGGCATTTAGATCCTGGGACACGGGAAAGTGTATGTAAAGTTGACAAAGTTTATTTGATAACTCAGGAACTGTGTGAAAAGAGTGGTAGTGCAAAATATATTTATACTGTTACACCGTTTTTCTCTTGTTTTGCTGACTTAAGACAACTTTGAACTAGGAAAGACATTGGTATCTGTAAGGGCAGAGCATCGAACGCCATTAGATATAGTGTAGAAGCTTTCAGATGTGGCAGCATCCTGTCACCAGTAAATGGCTTCAGTCAGTTAGAATATGATACAGTCTGAATTATTCCGCACCTGTGGACTTTTGTGATAAGTTATCAATGAGATTAAACATCTTTTCAATATAGCATAATTGTGAAATTGCTGCACAGTATTGAGTAATTCGGATTGATGATAGTGTAAGAATGCTACTAAAACATCTTAAACCAATTTCAAATTAGTCTTTGAGTATTAAACAGTTTGTAGCTGCTGATTAGAGGTTTTATGATGTCATTTGGTTCCATTTGCTGTTATCTGGTACTTCTATGGTTAATTGAAAGCTGCTATTGAAATACAGTATCTTGTCTATCAGTACTGATTATTACAGCATTTTCACAAAAAATATCATAAACCATACAAGTTTTCCTCCATCAAAGAGAATAACTGCAATAGTTACATCAAAGTAAATATTATGTCATAATTACTGTTCTCAGAATCGTGAAGATATAAAAACAGTAGGTAATATTATTAAATTATTAAATGTGCAATTTTGATGTAATTCAGTGCCAAAATGCACGTTTCTCCAAATAGCACTAAAATGAGGCAAAGAAACTAGTTTTCAAATTGCGACTTGTCACATTATAATGTTAACCAATTTCAACATTTTGGTTTGTTTTGTGTGAAAACTGTTGCACTATTTTTGGCTGTATTTTCCAGCAGTCCACTGCATGCCATTTGTGTAAAGGATTCTTTCTATAATTCTTGTGAACTGTCTCACCTGTAAGAACTCTGCCATTGAAATCTAGGTTTTTGGCAAAGTATTTTGTTACCTCAGTCTTGTATCAAGTTGCTGTATTTTTCAGTTTGTTACATTGATAATGACTGTTTCACTAATTAAATACTTTAATGTAAAAAAAAGTTTGTTTACTTCAACAGTAATAGCATTTGGTTGTAAGTTTAAAAATGTACAGAGTATGTATGCTGTTAACAATAAAATATTCTGAAAAAGAATGGTAGAGGTTCTACAGAAGGAACGTCTTAGCTCAAAAGCAGCCAAGCACGTTCTATTTGTGAATGAATGGTAATACAGTTGAACATACTTTATAGAGCACAGTGCCTAGCCGTTTCATCATATAAATACAAAAGAATCAGAATTTCTAGGATGAAATTGAAAAACCCTCCAGATTTGCAGTTTTTTCAAGTGGGATTGGGAAGGTCCAAAGAAGTAGAGGCAAACCTAAATTTCTTTGCACTTAAAATTTAACTCAGCAGGTTTGCAGATGACACCAAGCTGTGTGGTGCGGTTGCCACACCTGAAGACTGGGGCCATCCAGAGGGGCCTGGACAAGCTCAAGAAGTGGCTGGAGCTGACATATTTCTGATGAACAGATGGAGAGCAACCCTGCCGAGAAGGACTTGGGGGTGCTGGTGGATGAGAGTCTGGACATATGCTGGTAGCCCAGAAACCAACCGTGTCCTGGGCTGCATCAAAAGCAGCATGGGCAGCAGGTGAGGGAGGCGATTCTGCCCCTCCACTCAGCTCTTGTGAGACCCCACACTGGAGTCCTTGGCATAGGAAAGACATGAACCTGTTGCAGTGGGTCCAGAGAAGGGCCACAAAAATGATCAGAGAACTCGAGCACCTCAGCTATGAGGAAAGGCTGAGACAGCTGGAATTGTTTAGCCTGGAGAACAGGTGCCAAGGAGACGTTATTGCCATCTTTCAGTACTTAAAGGGAACTTACAAGAAAGACGGGGACAGACTTTTTAGTAGGGCCTGTAGTGATAGGAGAAGGGATAAGAGTTTAATAGTAAAAGAAGGTTGATTCAGACTACATATATGGAAGAATTTTTTTGTGATGAGGGTAATGAAACACTGGGTTGGCCAGAGAGGTGGTGGATGCCCCATCCCTGGAAGTGTTCAAGGTCAGGGAGGACAAGGCTCTGAGCAACCTGGTTGAACATGTCCCTGCTCATGGCAGGGGGACTGGACTGTGTGATCCAGCCCAAACCATTCTATGATTTTATTCCTTATTCAAGGTAAATAAACTCCGGATTATGACTGGCAATGAAGGTCCTTTAATTGCTGCAGAAACATAATTTCATGAGCAGTTGTCTGAGAGAAAAATTACATGTTAGCTAATGTGAAGATGAGAGCAAAACAAGCTAATCTAAAAAAGCTACTTCGACATCTGAAAAGGAAAGCACATATCCTTCTCCTGAAGTGGGCTCCTGTTCCTGTTATCCTCTATAAACAGGACGAGTGTTTAAAGACTTTTTTATTACTTGGCAGTCTTGAAAATAAGTGGAATCTAAGTTTTCCTCCAGGGTCATGCCCAGTATTTCATTTTACCAATTTTTAAAGGAAGCATCAATAAGTGTCTTTCATATCTACCAAATGGTTCTTTTCACTAATAGCACCAGTTAAAATGGGAAAGTTGACTGGAATTATTCTCCTTCCCATAGGTAACGAGATAGAAAATAAACAAAGTGAGCGTGTTAGGAAGGAAAACCAACAACCACAGTATCTCAGGTTGACCTTGTTATGGCGTCAAATTGCAGGGGGGAGAGGACTACCTTCTGCATCGTGATATTTCACTCTAAGGTAATGTGCTTTTGGCATACAACACCCAAAGATGTGTACTGAAGAGCTTGTTAAATGCTCATAGCATCCAAGGCTCTTGCCTTGTAACGTGGGAGAGAAAATACAAAATGAAATATTAAATAGCTTTTTTCCTACTCGGGATGCCAGGCTGTGCTGGGTGTACAAAGGATGGCAGTTAGTAAACTGCACTCTTTTTTCTTCTGAAGTCATTAATGGTGGTTGTGGTATTTCCATAGCTGTGATCTGGAGATTTGTTTATCTGTTTCAGAAAATATAACAGACCTTTCCTTGTGGGGAGTGTAAAGAAAAAAAAAGTCAAAGTGTACAGGTCTCAGCAGACCTCAGATGTAAGAGCAACTCAGATAAGCATATTAGGAAGGATGAAAACACCCATTTTGCGTCAACTGAAACAGAGTTGTGCATAAGGAAGTGCAGATAGTAATGAATTGGAGGAAGTATCCTTTATATTTCTGGACTTTGTCTGTAGCCATGTTCTTTCTGCCAGAAATCAGCTTCAAGGAAGAATAGACTGGGGTGCGGGAAGTGTTCCAAGTGATTACTTGCTTCAGATGATCCATGCTTTGGGTTTGCAAGCATGATATAATTGAATATAAAGCAAACAAGCAAGGCCAGAAAACAAATACATTTGTTCCAGCATACATATGGAGAAAAGTCGATCAAAATCTGCAGGAAAAAAATAGCAAATAACCAGCTAGAGAAATTATTTTACATATAATTTGTTAATTGATACCACTGTCTTAATAAAATAAAAAATATAATTTGTGAACACAAAGGAACACCGTAGAACACTTGGAAACACTGGAAGTTAGTTGTAGTAAATGGTTACCATTTCTTGTAATAATACAAAACTATAAAATTGAACCTGACATGAACACAATGAATGCTTTGTCTTGTTGAAGGCATTGAAGGTAATGTCATACTCTCTTACAGGGCAAACAAGACAAAAAAGTGGAAAGCAAGGCAAGGGGCACCTAGCTACTGCAGAAGGTGAAGGTTTAAAAAAAACCCCACCAAGCAACACTCCTTTTAGATTACAAGATGTTCTTTGCTGCATTTAAGTACAGCATACTTGGAAGTCTAACTAGTCCTGTCTGCATTGTTTAGCAGTGCAATTGTTCTAATCCTTTCAACAACTAGGAGAGGGGGAGGGAGTAGTTTTTATTTCACCTACTAGCCTCCAAGAGGGTACATTTGTAACTGCTGAGGGGACTTGGATCTTTGAATTCCGAAGGTGAGATTTTACTGACGTTTTTTCCCCCTTGTATATATTTATGGGAATGAGAGGTGATGTAGTGCGCACATAGACCGTGAACACAATTCACTCTTGGATTTACACTGAACTGCCAACCTTGGCATGCACTAGGAGGGGCATAGTGCTCCGAGATTACCAACTGATGATTATGTTTGAATTTAAGACTTTTCTAAATTTGCTGACTTTTTGAACTGAGAAAAGGGGGAACCAGAGAAGAAAGGGCCTTAGGGTGGCGGTGTGGGAGGGTGTTGTTGATATTTTTCTCCTTCAGCTGTTATTTTTTACATCTCTCTCATGAGCTAATTTCCTTGCCTATGGTTTAAGGTAAATGGGCCAAGCAGTTCCTTTGTGTCTTTAAGTGAACCCTTTAGTCTCCCTTCTTACCTGTCTTTGAACTTCATTGTTTCTCCTTTACTAGACAGAATAAACAGAAATTCTCAGTGAACTCTCTGTTTCCACAGAAACACTGGAAACTTGTCAGTGTACATCAGGATGTTTTTTAATGTGGCCAAACTTTCCCCTCACTCTAGTTAATTAACAATTCATGTAGCCACTAAGGAAAGCTGTACCAGGAAGGAGGGACATACTGGTACGAAGTCCACTTGACAAAGGACATGGGTGCTTCTGACGGTTATTCATACTGAGTCACAGTCAGAGACACACCTCTTGCTGATTCCTGCTCTTCCTTCAGCTTAGTAGTCTCCTGACATCAAGACAGGGGCTAGGAGAGAGACCTCCTGGAATGGAGATTTCACTGAAGAAACTGGAAGTCAAAGGTGAGTATAGAAGTTTGTAGTCTCTTCCATCTCTGAGGTGACCCTGTTACCTTAGAAAAGGAGAAGAGGACTCCAGGCATGAGCACAAGCCCTCTGGAAAATCCATAGTCCCCAGAGCAAGTTGGTTCAGCTCTGGTATGGTACAGGTTTATGAAAGTAAATGTGAAGTCTTAAAGTGAAAGACTTTTTCTAATAATTTTTTTGTTTGCCATGGGACTGGTGGTTTGGGGTTTTTTTGGTGGTGGGGTTTTTTCCCCCCTAAGTAACTGGCCTATATTATAAGCATGTATGTTGAGTTCTTGTACTTCAGTTAAAAAGGAAGTACCCTTCTAAAGCATTTTGTCAGGGCCCTGTGCGCAATAATGACCCTGACCAGCCCACAGGGTCCCACAGATCCTGTAGTCCAGGCCCTGACTGCATGTGGCCTCGGTTGTGGTCCTGCATTGTTCCCTTGGGACCCTGCAGCCACTGAATTTGTCCAGCGGGTCAGTTTCCCTGCTCAATCTCAGACCTGTCTCATCCCACTGACTTGCTGGGTGGTCTTGGATTGCAGAGGGGAGGGCTGACTGTGGCCGTGGCCAGCCCTGCTCGACTCGCCACAGTACTGAGGGACTGGGTCCTGGTTTTTGGGGCCTCTACCCAACCAGCTGTCTTCTTCCCCTCAAGTCCTAGTAAGAGAGTTTTTCTCTCTAAATAGTCAATAAAGCAGACAAATCCAGTTTGCCCCCCCACACCCCCAAAAAATTGTTCTATTCTTTTGCACATCTCACCCAGTCTCTGCCTTCATTTAAGTTGGTGTTTATGTTGGCTATTAATGCAGCTCCACCAGCCAAGCAAGTGTTGACTTAAATTATATCCATCTACTATTTCGAACACCTGCTGTGGTAGATTAATTTGATGTGATTGATATTACTAAATACTAAGTTTTATTTTCTGGTCTCATAACCATGCACAATTGCTGTGTTGATTTTGTGTTTTCATAAAGCAAAAGAGATAATCTTAGCAGGACTAAGCTTCTCAAAATGTCCTCTGAAAAACCCAAGGGGTTGTTTAAGATGAAACACATTAGGTTACAGTTGATCTAATGGGAATTATTTAAATCCTGATCAGATAAATCTTCAAGTCAAAGTTGTTTATCCTGAGAAAATGACACAGAAAGCAAGCTGATTTGTTGTACAGGAAGTTAACCAAGTCACGGGATTTCCCACAGACGGTCAAAAGTACTAAAGTAATTGTAGAGGAAGCAGATGGGGAAAAAGCAAGGGTGCAAGGTCTTACATTTCAGTGGAAGCAGAATTGGAGCACTGGAAAGCATGAAGTGCTACACAATGAGGCTTGAAACCGTGAGTAAATACATTATCGTTTGATTCCTCTGATGTTCAGAAGGGCAGGATTTTGTGTGTTCTGGTGCAATAGCAAGACTGCACATAACAAACATGAACTCCATTTCTTTTCTCTTTACGCAACAAGTGAAACACGCTGAGGTGTTGTCTAACTGTTCAGGCAAAATGGGTGACAGTATTCTATAAAATTCACTAAAACAGCTATTAAAAGCAAGGCTCTTATTCTTTTTCATGTGAATAGTTTTCTTGAACTTTGTTGATATAACACACCTTGCAGTAAAACATTGTCTTCCGGTTTCTTCTCTGTACTGCAAGTGGTATTAACCTAAGCAAACAGAGAAGAAGGTCCAAAGTCGCTAACATATTTTAAAACTCCTCTTTTAAAGAAAAGAGATATTTCTCAGTTTCAGAGCACACAAAATATTTTCTTCAGTAGTGGCGATAACAGCGATATCTGACACAGTGAAACACTGCTCATTTGCTCAACGTGGGAACACCATCTATATGAAGTGAGGCTTTGCCAATACATGTTCATTTGAACAAAGGACAGTGCTAAGCAGTACAATAAGTACCTCTTAATCACTCCATGTGTATAATCCTTTTTCAGAATGACGGTGGCTATTTCTGGTCAGAAATTATTGCTGTGACAGTAATTGAGTATGCTGCATTTTTTTCAGATCACATCCCAGCTAGAAAGAGAGAAACTTAGTATTTTTGTTTATCTAGTTCAGCTAATGGTTGCAGCCTGTGAATTCCAAAAGAGGCGGCACAAGCCTGAACCCAAAATCATATTTCATACTTAGGAACTGATGCCATCCCTTTCTTGGAAAATTTCTGTGTCAACGAATATCCCTTTGCACAGATCAAAATGAAAGACAGAAATGGGATGAGGCTCAGTAACTTCTGGAGGTTACCAGAAACTAAACAATTATTGGAAGAGAAAACAGTAGGTTATTTAAATAGACTATAGAGATCTCTATGTGTCTCTCTAGTTTTTATAGACTTGTAAGTTCCTATGTAAAAGGGACTTGTTTCTTTAGTGTCCTTGTCTGTAAAGTTTTATTCACAGTTACCACCACAAAAGGCCTATTTTCTGATATGAATGCTAGTTTATTTTTTTCCAGGTGTAGTGGGTAATAATTACGTTGGCATGCTAAAACTACTTGTTATTTGTTTGAAAATAGGCTACTGGGATGAATTTGCATTGCCCAAATTGGGTAATATGTACACATAAAAAATTAAGAGAAACAATATCAAAAATTTGTTTGTACATAGTTAAAAAAGGAACAGATTGTTTCACCTAGAAGATGTGACATGCAACAGAACATGAGTGAACTTCCTGCTTTACATAACTTGCATGTAAAACTAAGATGGAGACTTCTGTGCAGAGGGATATACAGGAATTGCTCTATTTACATTGGTTAGACAGTAGTGGTGTTCCAGAAGGAAGAGAGGGTAGAGTGGATTTTAACATTTGGTCTTTATTGTAGGAAGAGACTACTACTTTCTAATATTTCTTAAATCTTAAAGATGCAGTTTTCATGTACATTTCCCAAGCCTAATTTAATAGGAATTATTTAAGGCATATTGCTTCCTGGTATAAGACTGACAGTTGAAAACATATTTCACCAGAGTAGTGTCATGATTTTTTGCACGTAGCATCTGTATAAAACAAACAGACAAACCAACCTGGACCCTGTATTTCTGCAAATAATTGTGACAGACATTAATGATGTGGAACTTTATTAGTGCTTTGTTTCATCTCACCCTTTAGTAAATTTGTCCAGTCTCTTATGCAGTAAATCATCCTCCACAGGAAAGTTTTTATCAGCATTCTCTGATTTTCTCTACCTTCTTCAGTCCCCTTGTTTTCTTGGATGGGAAGACTGAATCCATAAAATACTCTACTTTTACAAGTTCATCGAAGATCTTGTACTCTCAATCTTTAGGCCTACTCCCATCTCTGCTAAGAATTCTCTTGAATCACTACAAAGGATTCTGTTCCTTCTTCAAAGAGAACACTGAGAGCTAAATCCCACCTCCAAAGTGGGAAGAGTGAGGGAGGGAAAAAAAAAGGGACAGCAAGGCAGAGCCATTGCATATGAAAAAGCCAAGAACTAGATCTTTTAACTGACTTTCCGTGTTGTTGCTGGCTACTTCTGGTGTATGTTTTTCCCTGAAGTTTTCTGTAAGTATTTTTTAATTCCACTTCCCAGTTAATACTCTTATGGAAAAAACCCAAACACCTCACTTTAAAATACTCTTTCTCTTACTTTTCAACTAAACAGTGTGTCACTCATTGTAAATGGTTTCCATCCAAAACCAGGAATAAGTATTTGAAGAACTTTGGTGCAAGCTGACAGCTGATGATGCAGCTCTGCCTTTATGTATATTGTATCTTTTTCTCTGTAAATACTACTTGCAAGGTCCTGCTTAGCTACTACTGAGCTAATGACAAAATGTGTGTTTGAATTTTACTGGCTAATTGAGGAGGCCATATTAGAAGTATTTAAAGGAGATGAGAAGACATCTTCAGACCTGAGTAACTAAGAAGATTGTGAGCATATTAGGAAGCCTATTCTGCACATGACAATTTGCAGAGAGCAACACAAGATTTTAACTTTAGAGAATGGATTATTATTACACATCATCTTACATTCTTTGAGGCCAGAAGAATGAACCGCTGAACAACATACTGGTTTTGCAAGAGGTGACAAAACACCTAGGAATGGTATAGACAACTGTTAATTGTTCTGATACACTGTTGCATGTGAACATTATATGGCCGCTCATAGAATAAAGCAAGGTTTCATAGAATCATAGAATGATTTGGGTTGGATGGAACTTTAAAGTTAATCATCTTGTTCCAATCCCTCTGCCATGGGCAGGGACACCTTCCACTATCCAAGCCCTTTCCAACCTGGCCTTGAACACTTCCAGGGATGAGGCAGACACAGCTGCTCTGGGCAACCTGTGCCAGGGCCTTACCAGCCTCGTAATGAAGAATTTCTTCCTACTATCTAATCTAACCCTGCCCTCTATCAGTGTGAAACCATTCCTCTTTGCCCTATCACTCTGGGCCTTGTCCAGAGTTACTCTCCAGCTTGCCTGTAGTCACTTTAGGCTCTGGAAAGTGCTCTAAGGCCTCCCCAGAGCCATCTCGTCTCCAGGTGGAAAAACACCCATTTTATTTATAGCAGAGGTGCTCCAGCCTCAGAGCATCTCCATGGCCTTGTCTAAACTTGCTCTAGTAGGTCCATATCCTTTTTATGCTGAGGACCCCAGAGTTGGATACAGTGCTCTGGGTTTCATGAGAACAAAGCAAAGGGGAAGAATCACCTTCCTCCACCTGCTGGCCACGCTTCTTTAGATGCAGTCTATGAAACGGTTGGCTTTCTGGGCTGACAGTGCACGTTGCCAGGTCATGTCAAGCTTGTTGTCCAGCAATACCTCCAAGACCTTCTCCTCAGTGCTACTGAAATCTACTGCCTATTTAGAACTGTGGTCTGAGACTTGGCATCCTTAGTGATAAAAGCAATTTACATTTCAGGTAATCTCTGACGCCTGAACAAGGGAAAGGGTCATTATTTTCAAACCTCTTCTAGACAATGTTGAATGCCACAGGATCCTAACAGGTTCTAAAAACACACTAAGCTCTGAAAACATTTTCTTTGTAACTTGGTAATCAGAACACTGACTGTGTCAGGATCACCTACACAATGCAAAAAAATGCAGTTTGAATTTGTGTTCGTGGCACCTTTTTAGGAAGAAGAGGGGGAAGGAAAACTATAGTTTTACAAGCTTCTCAGAAAACCAAATGATAAAGAATGTGGGTTCTCACTAACATAAAATTTCTTCCAGGCATCAAAGTGATCCAAATTACACTATATTACCATTACCATGTACTGTAAGACCTGAAACTGTTGCACTGGGCCCAATTGTAGAGTGAAATATAATGAAGCATGGAATGAGAAAGTCTAAGAGAATCTCTGGTTTTTTCAAGACCTGAAAAGTCAGGTCTTCATACTAAAGTATCAAAACAGTAGCTATTGTATTTAAAAGAATACAGGTCAACAAAAAACATTACTCCTTTTTGGCAAATCACTGAAAGTACTTTTTTGTGTGTTTTGTTTTAGACAGAGTGAATCGAAGACTGAGTACAAAAGTCTGTTCATTTGCATTGAAATTCAGCAATGATACCGTCTGGAAAAAAACATATTTGTGCTGTTGTTGCATGTGTTCTTGTTTTTGCAAGCATTTTCATCTGCTCCTGGAAAGATCTTCAGCTACAGAATAACATAACTAGAAAAATCTTCCCACAGGCAACAAACTCCAGTACAGCAGGTCAGTTTTGTAGGGGAAAACCTGCTCAAAATGCAATAACAGCATTGAACGGTAACAAAACTTTTATT
>WBMZ01011442.1:0-61982 GCA_013400975.1 Atrichornis clamosus
GAAACACAAACCCACCACAGTGCATTAAATGGCATTTCAGCTCATATGATAGCAAATGATGCCTCAGGGCTATAATTGTAATGAAAATTCATTATCAGAGAAATAAGTCTTGAAATACACATAGAAAATGTAAAGCAGCCCCAGCCTGCAGACTGAGAGATGTTGTGTGTCTGCTCACAAGATAAAGAATGTTTATGGAGTTGTTTCATTTAATAACCGAGCCATTATGTAATTTGAATTCCTACAAGCACCAAATGTAAGAGAATGCCTTGTTTTGCTTGTCACTGAAATCTGCTGTTAATCAGATATATGGTTATGTATAAAATCCTTGGAATTACAGAAGACTCAAATGGCTCATTCATAATGGAAATTTTGAAACTTATGGCAATAAATCTGAAGGAAGAAGCTTATCTGAAAACAATGCAAACTCCTTAAAATAAGATTTGAGTAAATATTCATCTTGTGTTACATAGGGATAAAAAACTTGAGATTTGGGGATTTATGGTGCATAAAAATATAATGAAATGCTAAAACCCAAAGTGTTCATCCACCCACTTACCATCTACGTAAATGCATTTTGATTTCTTTTAAATTTGTAGATATTTTTATATTTATAGTGCTGCTCCATCCTGACGCAAGAATTGGACATTTTGCTAACACAGAACTTTCCATCCTGCTCTGAAAACACAAAGTTAGTGTGGCACACCGGCCAGCGTTACAGATGATCAAAGTCATTGGGTTCTGTATCAACACACAAATATTTCATTATATAGAAGTCACTACAGTGTGATCCAAACCCACTGAACTTGAAGGAAGCTTTTTATTAATGACAATCATTCCTTTAACTAAAACAGAGAGTTTGGACAAGATTTCAAATAAAACACGGTTCCATGCTGCTCTGTTCAGCTCAGGAATCCTTTAGAGACCCTTGGTGCAGCGTGGCCCATTTTTACACCGGCCCAAAGGGAATTCGCCAAGACCTAAACACTTTGAAATTTTAACACTATGGGCCAAAATGCTTTTGTGATATGTCTTAGGCATAGTATTCCTATTAACTGAGTTCCAGGAAGAAAACCTGACTGCTTTAGATATCACAGACACATGTGAAAAATATCTTTCTCCAGCATTAGTAGTAGTAAGAAACAGAATACACAAAATATAGTAACAAAGCAAGAATAGTAATAAGCAAAATTAAACAATCTACAGTCATTGGCCTGTACTAGGACAAGTTACTCATGGCTTGGCAGAACTTCCTTCTCATCATGCAAAAAAGTACATTTTAATAGTTTCTACCAATGTGCTTCTATGATATACTTTTATTACAGACTTCTGCTGGAGCTTTTTCTGTGTGTTGGCTTCACCTTATAATGAACCTGCTGCTTTTTAATTCAGTGCATGTCACTGACTTCAACAGCAAATCCATGGTACAGAGGTGAAATTCCATTCCAGAGCTGAGGATACTATGGATTGCTGTTATACAAGATAGAGTAAAATGGCTAATTGTGCAAGAGCAGCAGATCAATGAGAAACTCTGGTCCAGGCACAAAAACCTGGATAATCAGTAGTGATGGGAAGCAAATTAAAAAAAAAAGAACCTGGCAGTTAGACTGAGTTTACTTAAATTTCTTGAGTACGGCAGGAGCTTTTCTAAATTTACAGAAGTGTCACAGTCAATTGCTTTTGGAACTCACTCTGGAGTTTTTTTTAGTCAGTCCTTTAGGCCTTCTCTGTGCCTCTCATAGTCTTTAAGGACATGTGACTATTTTGCATCTGCAAGCAAAATCTAAATATTCCTTTTCTTTGCCCTCTCAGCAACTCTCATCCTCCTGACAGCCCAGACAGCCACAGGCAGGGACTGTTGATTCTATAAACAAGAAATCAAACTTTAAACCCTGGTTCAAATTAAATACCGGGAAAATCAATTTGTTCTAACCGATCTTCAGCAGCTTTGTTTAGAAGTTAAGGCCAACTGTGGACAGACCTTCACCTGATCCCACCCCAGCATGGTTTGTTGGCCTTCTGGAGCCTTCCATGAATTCAGCACATAAAACTGAGCCTTCACACCTTGTTTGTAATCCATGGTCAGCTCATTCTTATGGTTTGAAACAAGATCTGCTTTAATGATTCCTTTTTATAAAAAAAAACCCAACAGCCCCAAACAAAACCCAGGCCAAATCCCAACAGGTATCCAGCTTCTACAAGCCTTGAAGTCCAATATTAGCCCAAGCCTTGCTGATCAGAATATTTTCTAATTCAATATTGGCAAAGACGGAAGACACTACATCTTGGAGAAAAGCTAAATAGATCTTCCAGTCTTTTGCTGGCTTTATTCAGCTTCAGGCCAATGCTAATTGCAGCTGCTCAGCATTTCCTTAAGGTGTTTTCTCTGCATCATGGTGTTTTGGTTTGGGTTTTGGGGTTTTTTTCCATTTTGATGTGACAAATCTATATTTCAAAATTATTAATAAATGGAAATTTGGGGTTAAGAATGCAAACTGAAGTTCTGCTTTAAAGAGACAGAAGTTATATCAAATACAGTATCAATTTACCATCATCTATAGTCCCTCCTTTTAGAAAAAGAACGTAAAAAGAACTTCACATTGCCAAGTAACACAAAAAATGGGAGCACACAGGCCAAAACACATGTTTATAGATAGAGCAAGCAAAACCAAAAGTATCCCAAGATACTCCTGTCCAGTACTCACCCCGTTCCAGGAAGTTAGACTTGTTCTACCAGAAAAATGTTTGAGGTAAATAATAGAATCAAAGAATCCTGGAATAATTTGGGTTGGAAGGACCTTGAGGCTCACCCAGTTCCACTCCCTGCCATGGGCAGGGACACCTTCCACTATACCAGGTTGCTCCAAGCCCCGTCCAACCTGGCCTTGGACACTTCCAGGGATGGGGCAGCCACAGCTTCTCTGGGCAACCTGTGCCAGGGCCTCCCCACCCTCACAGGGAGGAATTTTCCAACCTAAATGATCTGATCAGAGATTGAGACTTGATGATCTTGGAGGTATTTTCCAACCTCAGTGATTCTGTGATTCTGTGATTTCATCAGGCACATTTGAGATGGGAATGCAGCCCACTAAGTGTTACTGCAACTTGAGTTTCCTTTTCCCATGGAAAAATTATTGCACACAACTTGTGTTTAGTGTTTACATGGAAGATGAAGTGCTCAGATTTACAGACCAGTGAAGTAATTAACAGCAAAATGCTGTCAAGCCAAAAAAACTCCAGATTGCAGTAGAAGTACAACAAGCAGAGGTTTGTGATGAAAGGATAAAATACCATAATTCCTCTACTTCTGTAAAAACAGGTAGGAAAGACATTCTGCTGGACTCAGAAAAAGAAAAATAAGCATCATACAAATAAAACAATCACAGATGTGTACCTTAAATATCTGAGAGTGCAACACTTCCACTGCATTCTGTGCTCACAAACACATCAACAGGAAACACAGCACATGAAAATGCCTTCATTAATGGATACTGACCCATTTCAGAGAGAAAGTTGTTTTAGTTCTATTCAAAGAAATATCCAACAGTTTTCAGTAATGATATCAAACTCATCCCCAAGTGGGAAAAAATTCAGGGGCAAGGGTGATGCAGATCAAAGTGTGTACAGGTCTGTAGAGGGAGAGAACAAACCCCAAAAGGTTTGAATGTCTTAATTTCATTACAGTCCACACAACTGAGATTATGTTTTTCTTGAAATCTTTTGTTTCCTTTAAAACAGCACCTTATTTGTTAACAAGATAAAGTATTTTTCTGCTATTCTTTCCTGACTTCCATCCCGGTCTTGCCTAATTCAGAGCAATGCAAATTTTGTGCCATTGCCTTACCCTCTTAAAAAGAACTGAAAAATTACACATCAACCCATTATTTATTTTACAAAACTTAGTGCCCTGATTTCATCTCTGGTTTCCTCTGTTTGCTGTGAAAGGAGCCTGAAACAGTTTTTCTAAGTCTTTATTTCAGCCAACAATGGAAAATCATTCCCTTAACAGATCTTGACTGCAGAAAGCCCATTTATGACTCAAAGCCAGTAGCAGCCCACTCTGACTCACCTCTGTCTCTCTCTCTCTCTCTCTCCACCTGCTGAACACCAAAACCATTGGGATGCAAATAGCAGGCCCTGATAGAGCAATCTTTTCACCATTCTTCCATTTCAAAAATTTGAGATATTGAAAAGAAAATCAAAATATTATGAAGTGTGATCAAATGTTATTAAGGACTGGTCAAAACTTATTTATAACTGGGTGCTATTCTACATGCTATGCACAATCAATTAAACCAGGATTACATGGAATTCTAATCCCTGCAGCCTTTATCCCATGTGGTTTTAGATGCAGGTTTCACTTCATCCTCAGGACAAAAAGGAGGAGACTGAGGTCAGACATCATCTGGTCTGAAACCTCCTCCTGAGGGGCAACTCTGATCTCTACTCCCTGGGACCGGGGACAGGACCCAGGGAAGGGCTGGAGCTGTGCCAGGGAGGGTCAGGCTGGATACCAGGAAGAGGTTTTTCCCCCAGAGGGTGGTGGGCACTGAACAGGCTCCCCAGGGAATGGGCACAGCCCCAAGGCTGCCAGAGCTCCAGGAGTGTTTGGACAACGCTCCAAGGCACAGGGTGGGATTGTTGGGGTGTCTGTGCAGGGCCAGGGGTTGGACTCCATGATCCTTGTGGATCTTTCCAGCTCAGGAGATTCTGTGACTCTATGAAAATACTGAAGGGTTAACCAGGTCTCATTTTTACATTAAAAATGCATCAGATTCCCATTTCTGTCTTCCCTTTAACCTCGAGTATTTGTCTTATTTTAAGCTCAGTAATCACATGTTGATGGATGTCATCTACTGTGGGTTTGTCAAAACCACGAGTCAGAGTTTTTGCAAGTCATCAATTTACTACTGACTTTGGGGAAGATAAGTGGGTTTGGCATCAGCACAAGGTGAGGGTTCCCATAGGTACCATGACCTCTATGTGAGCACAGGTGAGCACATGGGCACACAAAAACTGTCAAAACAACCATTACTTGATGACAGGCTCCTGACATGACATTTGGGCACCTAATTAAGACTCCTCATTTACAAAAGTGCTCAGCAGCCAGCAGTCTCTGAGTTGTCTGAAGTTCAACTTTGTGCTCCTATTTTTAATCTGAATTCAGCCACACACAATCTGATTGCTGATAAGCACAATAAATTGTTTTTAGTGAGAGGGCTGTAATTAATCACAATCCTTCTGCAAGGGAGAAGGGGCTACTGTGGAGTCCCTGGAGCAGAGCAGCAGCCAGAGAACCCAGCAGCTCCAGAGCTTGCCTAACCCAAACATCAAACGTAAGTCAGCCCAGAAACAGAGCAAAACAAGAAATTATGGATCTGAAAGTCGCCTCACAACTATTAGAATTTATTTCAGATCTCCTTCAAACTGGGATAAGTTTCCATTTTCCTTCTAAACATCCCTCGCCTGATCGCATATAATTTTCCCTTTAAAAGGCACAAACAAGCCCCCAAGCAAACAAAACCCCACAATGTACTACTTGACATAATGTGATAAGAGTCTGAAGACCACAGGACCTACACCCTCCTCCCACTTGGGAATTTGTGGGCACTCTCTGTCCTGCTCAATTTTACTGAGCATTACACAATTCCAAACACTGTTTCTTTAGATCATTTAATGGATTAAAATCTGTCAGCCTTCAGAAAAAAAAAAAAAAGAGGAAGAAAAAAGAAAGAAAAGAAAAGGAGTCAAGTGACACATTAGGAGCACTCTATTGCTGCTAAGCACTTACAGCAGGTTCACCCTGACAGTCTGTCACAACATAATGGGATGTTCTGTCACAGATGAATCACCTCACGCCCTTCTCACAAAGAGGAAGCACTGAATTCGAAGTAACATGACAAGCCATGATTTGCCTCAATCCTCACAAACATGCTGAGGTGGAATGCAGAAGAGAAAGCCAAGAAGGAAGAGATGAAAGTTTAAGGCAACAATGCAGTGTTTCAAGACAGCACGTGTTTTTCCCTACTGTGCTTGATGGACATGGCATGACTAAATGGCTAAATATGAGGTTAATTAAAAACAAACAGTTCATTTTTTAGAAGTGTGTTATTGACCAAAAATATTATTTTCTCAGGAGCTTGTTACATGAGCATTATTGACTTGACTGAGCATTATTAGCATGTCAATCACTTCCAGGCTATTTTTATAACCTTGTGCATGTTGTTTTATTGCAACATATACAGATAGAAAAGTAGATACACACCATAAAGAGCACTGGAATTCATAATCTCTACCAACAATATCTGTTTTGTAGTGTCTGGGGCCATGAGCAGGCTATAGGAGGGCCTTTTCCACTGGAGCAAACACAGGAATTGGATAATGACCTCTTTTAGCTTCGCTGGTTTGCTCCCTCCACCTCCCCTAGCCAGGGTTGCTCAGTCCCTGAGACCAAAGTTGTGCTCGTTGCCTCATCTGCCCAGCCCAGCATAACTCTGGGCAGAGCACACAGAGCCTGGGGCTGCACGCTGGTACAGAGGGACTGAAAGCCAGCTGCACAGAGCTGCAGCAGTGCCAGAGCAGTTTCTCCACTGAATTGTCCAGAGAGAGCACATGGAAGAGCTCCTGGACCCTCCCACTGCCCTGTCACCAAGAGATAAAGGGGCTGAGTGCTGCCCGGAACAGGCTGAAAGGATTGGTATGAAGGAATATGAGGGACTCCAGCTACTTCCATTCCCTACCTAGGCCAGATACACGAGTATAAATACCTCAAAAATGGCCTGGTTTCTGTGCATTGTACAAATTAATGCTGATGATGGTGACACTGTACAAATCACGTATTTTCATTTTTTATTGTTTGAAAGACAAGAAGGCAACAAATGTCTGCATTGCAGGACAAGACCTGGATCAGTTTCCAGGGCAACCTAAATCTTTTTCCCATTCTAAAGATCTTAGCAGTGTTGTTCCCTTTCACTCTTACTGAAGGAAATTAACTGTATTTTGTGTTCTTTACTTGAGGCAGTTAATAAATCACAGTCAAATTCAAAATAGTGTGAAAAGCTACAACCTGAAAAGCATAAACCAACCAAAGACCTTTTTGTAAAGTGACACCCATCCATTATAATGCCCGTTGGGCATTCACTGGCTCCAGCAAAACAAAAGGGAGATGCAAGCAACATGACTGTTTTCAATTTCAACATTACTTTGTCTTTTGTCTGTCATGAAAAGGAATAATCCACAGCAAGCTGACAGTTCCTTGAAACTCAGCATCACGTGGGACAGTAAATAAAGAAATAAGACAAATTATTTCCATTTATGAAAACAACTAACCAAGAGATTTGTCAGGCCACTACCATGGTCACAAAACTCTTGCTTCCTTTTGGCCCTGCATGAAGTTCAAACATCCTGTGCAGCTCCAATATATATTTGTGTCATGAAACAAAACTTAAATATTCCTTTTATTTTAACTCTTTTTCAGAGTTTGGTCCAAACAAGGCTAGAACTGTTCTTAAAAGCAAAACTGAAGGGGAAATATAAGAGAATCCTGATAAAAATCCTGCAAAGTAGAATTCCATAAGAAAAAAATGAAATTGTTACCTGAAATCTTTACTTCAACAGGTTTATATCAGTAAGTCCTCATAAAACCTTTCAACTGAATTGGCTGAATTAGTCAAATAGCCATACAATCCAATTAATTTGTATTTTTTAAAATTTAAGTAACTTTCTATAGGTGGTTTCCTGGGCTGCTTCCATCATAAACCCAGTAAGCCTCATTCTACAAATATGTCTGGACTACAGGGTTTAGGGACTGTTCTTAAATTTAAAAAAGGGGGGAAAGCCCAAACTACTCGAAATACAGTGAGAAAAGGGGATCCAAATGAGATCTGTCCATCAAATGTCATCTTTACTGAAATAAAATTTAAGAACTGGTTCCTTGAGTTATTCCATGGCCTGTAACATCAGCACACAAGATCAATGTATTGTGTCAGTTCAACAGTTACTACAGGAATGAGCAGAAGATTAAAAAAAAAAAAATTATATTTTCCTGAATTCCTTTTAGAAAAAGAATAGCCTTCAGAAAGAATTAAAAAGTACTAAAAGTGCTCACAAGATTACAGAGACTGAGAAAACTCAGATATAAGTTTTATTTTTGGGCTAACAGAGGATGTAAGTCCCCTCCTGCAGCCCAGATGACTATGAGTGGGTGATAATCATTTTAAAGGCAAAGGTTGCTCCTTCCTTTTGCTAGCCCAGAACACCAACTCCCACATCCTCACCTGTGCAGGTGTCCAGATATACAGAAGGAGCAGGACAGGTCAGCACCACAAATAAAAGAAAACCTGGACTCCTCTGTGGTACCTCAGTTAACCACGAGGAAAATCCAGCATCATCCTCCTGTAGGGAGCCTTTACCTGCCAGGAAAGGGATCTTTAGGGAGCTTCTGGTCCATCTTGCTGGAAGTCAATACCCCCTTAAGCAGGTTGGGAATACCCCTCTCTTTTTCCCTTGTGGAGTGGAGCAAGCTTTGATCCCAGAACTCCCAGCCTGATTCCCTACTACACAGGTGCTCCACAGAGGTACGGCCCAGGACAGTTGCAGTGGTTGCTCGCATCAAGCCCATTTTTTATTCAATGTTCAGTCCTGACTACCATTGTCCCACCCAGTTTTCTGAAGTTTAATTTGCACACATGTCCCTAAAGAGCAGAGAATTTCCAGGGAAATGACAATCATCTCACACAGGACATGAACAAGCAAATTTAGAAAAGTCAGAAGCTCTATTTTCAGAAAGCAGAGGCAAACTGAGCATGGAACAGCAGCCTTGAACCACAGCTTGAAACCCAAAACCCCAGGAGCTGCTCTTTGGAGCATGTAAAATCAGTGTACTGTGGTTCTGAAATGTATGGCACAGTTCCTTCCCTCCTGGTGTATCCAGAGGCTCTCAAATGGGTGGGATTAACCTCTGACTGGATGAAGAAAAGATGATTATTGGTCATACAGCCTGTACATGTTCAATACAAATGAGAACATCAACAGATGACCTCATGCAAGATGAAACCCTGGACAGTTATGTCTTTGGACATGCCAAGGGAAATAAACAGGCTAAAATAAAATCTCTCATGATTTTCACACAAAACAAAATACTTTTGATTTTATATGAGGGCAATATTTCCAGCTTTATTCTTTGCAGCTCTGCCTCTGTATCAAACCTAAGATCATAAAATACTGTAAGTAAATAAAAACTGTCCTGACATCACAAACCATTGCTGGGTACGGAGGCTGCAAAAGCCTAAACTCAGTGGCTCAAGACTTTTTGTAATCACCAACATCCTGTAAAGTCCCATCCCCTCATCCTGTTAAGCCCTAGAACCTGCTTTCTCCATGCTTTTCTCCCCATCCCATGAGTTTCTCTGTTTGCCTTTGTGGAACTGCACTTCCCCCAGCTGTGCTGGGAGCCACATCCCAGAGCCAACGCTGGGACCTGTGCAAAGGAAAAGGTGGGAACTTGGGTCCAGAGGGAATGACAGAATGGGAAAAGCTCTTTGACTCATTCCAGACTGCAATTCTACAGCTACTTTCTCTGAAGAAACCACGACAAGTGTCGCTGTTGAACCACTGGCAGAGCGAAAGAACCAGACGAGTTTGGGGGAGGCAGAAAATCTGAATTTATTATTTAATTCTAAAACTTATATAGACTTTCCAAAGGTCGTCCGGATTGGGTCAATTCATAACCTCCCCCTAGGCCGATTGGCCAGGTAGAATGTCCATCTTTCCAGAGACAGTTTTCAATAACATCCAAGCTTTTATCTCTATTTACAAAACATAGAAGGAAGAAGAGAAAAGTTCCCGTGGGAAAGGTCTGTGTTACCACAGACAAGGGTGCTGCTACTCTTTCTAATACTGTGGAGAGGCCAGAAAAGCCCTGGCAAGGCTTTCCCAGTAGTTTTTACTCACGAGAGCTGAGAAACCTGGTCTGTGGAAGGTGTCCTTGCCCATGGCAGGGGGATGGTACTGGATGATCTTTGAGGTCCCTTCCAACCCAAACCATTCTGTGATTCTGTGATTTTAAAGAATCAAACTGAGTTTATATGCACATGACTGAATTTACAAAATGACCTATGAGATGACTTTTTTTGCTATTCCAAGCCTATTTTTCATTTTCATTTTTCACCTGTTCCACATCTTGTGAAGTTCTTGGAAGTATGTCCATCCTCATCACTGGTCATGAAGGAGCTCGGATGCCTTCAGACATCTTAGAAGCACAAGATGAGAATTCCCTTCCCAGTGTTCAGTTTCTAGCAGGTGCCTTACACAGCTCTCTGAATTATTTCTTTGCTTAAATTTCCCATCCAGAGAAAGAAATAAGAATAGCAATGTTTTTATACCTCCCTGGATTGGTGTGAAGATAAATGCATTGAAGAATATGAGATTATGTAAATATTACATAAATTAGGATCACCAAAATCTCAGTGATAGACATAAAGGAATGAAGCAGAAAGGGATGTGCAGGGCACATTTTGATTGATAGAAACCCCTCCAAATTAAAACAGTTTCCACAGTACAAGTTGCTCCCATTGCTCTTCAGAAAATCTTTAGACCTTAACAATTCAATATTTCTTTACGTCACTGCGGGAACTTTCAGTACAGGTGCCACCACATCACCCAACTCAAAGAGAGCCACAGAAATCCAGAGCAGTTCTGGCAATACTTTCATTGCTCAGATGAAAACCTTTTTTTATATGATAAATTAATTTTATCTTTTTTGACTGTTTTTTGCTGAAGGATTTATGAATGTACAGAATTCAGGTGTTCCTAATATGAGGAATTCTAGTTTGTGAAAGGTTAAGCAGTGAGTTTCTACCAAAAGTCTACTTCATACGAGCAAACTGGAAACAGAACACTGGCCAATTTTCAAAGTTTCTCCAATTGATATTAAAACTGGATTTCTGCATCAAAAAACAAATACAGGAAAGGGAAAAAAATCTCATGCCATTTAAGAGTAAATACATTTGAAATGGCATTTGCAATACCCATCAGGGTAGAGCACATATGCAAAAGAGACAGAAATATTCAGAGGAAATGCACTGGCATATATCCATTCGTGCATGTATTTTCCTGCTGGGTTTATACAATCTCTGTAAATGAATGAAATTAATTTCAGGAACAAAACTCTGCCATATTTAAAAAAAAAATAAATAAACTGCAAATCATATTTCTGCAGTCATTTCTAAGGCATCACTTATCCGAAGCTTTTCAACAGCTGTGACTCATAAACCATAAACAGTACCAAGAAATTCTACATGACACATGATTTATTATGTGTTTGCATCTCCCTCTATAAAAACATTCCTTCTTTACATATAAACTCAATATGTTGGACACAGCAAGCATGAGCCTGATATAAAAGGAAATCAGTGATGCAACTGAGACACCTGGCCATGAACTTCAGTTGAACTGGCAGGTTCTCTTTAATGTCCTTCCTAATTATTTTTTTTAATACTGAATTTGAATGATACTGAACTACCTGTGTTGTCTCGAGGGTAAAGACTTTGATTTAAACAGTCAACAACTCATTTGGGGATTTTTTTTTTTGTTATACTGAGACACAGTATTCCAAGTCTGTGTTATGTGTCTGATCATAGTACATTCCAGAACTACTTTCTTAATGGAATATTTTTAAACTAAAGCACATATATTGGCTGCTGACAGTATTCCACATTTCCCCACAAAAGCAAAAACCAGAGCAAAGCAGTTTTAACCACTTCATCAAAGTTCCTTGGATAACTTCAGGTTATTTTTTCCTGTCATCACTGCATGATAGGAGTAAATCCATTCTTTCCCAGGCTAGACTGGGATTTCCTGGTGAAAAAAAAACCAAAACAAAGTCAAAAAATGCTTAACCACATCTCACAGGGAAGGTGTAGAAACCTCATGGTATGCAATGTCCATAATCCTGCAGATGTACCTTAGGTAACCCCCAAGGGTGTAAAAGAGCAGCCTTTCCAGGAACACCACATCTGTGGGACAGAACACCCAAAGGCAGCCACAAGGACAGTGTGAAAAGAGCAGTGTGAGGGACCAGACACACACAGATCCATTGATGGTGCCTAAGGGATGGTGCCTAAGGGATTGATGGTGCCTTGCCCAGCACAAGAAGGACATGGAGCTGTTGGAGCTGGGCCAGAGGAGTCCATGAAGTTGATCTGAGGACTGGAGCACCTCCCTTATGGAGCCAGGCTGGGAGAGCTGGACCTGTTCAGTCTGGAGAAGAGAAGGCTCTGGGGAGACCTCAGAGCCCCTTCCAGGGTCTGAAGGGGCTACAGGGAAGCTGGAGAGGGACTGTCCTTCAGGAACTGGAGTGACAGGACAAGGAGTAATGGGTGCAAACTGAAGGAGTGTAGATTTAACCAGATTGTGGGGAGAAATTCTGCCCTGTGAGGGTGTTGAGGCCCTGGCACAGGGTGCCCAGAGAAGCTGTGGCTGCCCCATTCCTGGAAGTGTCCAAGGCCAGGTTGGACAAGGCTTGGAGCAACCTGGGACAGTGGAAGATGTCCCTGCCCATGGCAGGGGTGGAACTGGATGAGCTTTAAGGTTTCTCTATCCCAAAACAGTCTGTGATTCTGTAATTCTATAATTATGACTCAGGTTCTGGTTTGATTCAGCTCTGCCTGTGATTTTTTTTTCTGTTGTTGTGTTTTCTCTCATTGTGACATGTTCCCCTGCACCATTCACAGCTTGTGAAGGAGTTAAACCTCTTTTTATTCTTTTCCCAAAAAGTTTAGTTCCCAGAAAGCTGTTAGCTTAGGGCATCTACGGGGTTCACTTCACTGTAATATAAACAAGCACTAAATATAATGTGCATTTCACAGGCAAATGATCATGTGGGAGTACAAAATTTTTTTTAAAAGGCTTTTATGTATTGAATAATTTGCTGCAGTTGAAGCATGCACAAGGAAATGATGCAGCAAAGAATATAATATGAAATTTGAAATCTTATTCTTTTGGATACTTAAATGTTGGCCTAAAACACCTGCAAATAAGTGCCTGTGAAAGTCCCCGGAATCCAGCAGGCTACATTTTATTTGCAATAGGAAAATCTCAGTTTTGCTTTATGCAATTTGTTTTATGCAATTTGTTATATGCTGCAACATTTTTCTAAAATAAAAGGAAATTTTGAAAAGAAACCACAAAACAATTGGCTGCTGACATATCTTGTTCCTTGAGTCAAAATAGGATAGTCCTTTTTTCCCATTTCAAGGGTAAATCCAGCCAAAAAGGGGAATGTCTAACTATGAAAACTTGGGTGTCCATTCAACAGTCAAATGCTCACTTAAATAAACTGAAACTGCCATACAATTTAAGTCAATATATAACATAGGCAATATAGGTTGATATAAGAACTTTAATTTATAATATCCACAGGAACAAATTAAGGCAGATACATGGTTTTCATGTTGCTCTTTCATAGTTGTTGCTCTAATAACAGAAACACTCTCCAACACCACCTCATTGTGAGAATAAAGCCTGAAAGAGCAAATCCTTGACTTTAACCTTCTGATTTAGAAGACAGAAAGACACATAATTTTCTTTTCATTTTTAAATTTTTTCTTGAAAGGAAAATCATCACTACAGTATGGAATAACACTTCAAAAAAGCACAAAAATCATCAGACTAAGAAGGGAAAAGGTAATTTGAAATATTAAGAATCCTGTGTGCTTATTATTCCAAAAGGTTTTTTAATTTCTGAACACACTCTGGAAGCTGCTGCTAGTTTTGATTTGTGGCAGAGTCCAGTGAATGAAAGGGAGGAACCCAAAATCCTGGTGAATGCAATGGAAGTAGACAACAACACAGACAAGGTAAACCAGCTAAAGAAGTGTCCTGGATGCAGAGAAAGCTTGCAACCTCTTACCACTCAGACATGCCTGACTCACAGGAGCTTGCACCACATGGATAAATAAAACATTTTAGAGAAAAATTCTACTTATGAAAATAAAGACTCACTGCAAAAAGGCTACTGCAAAGAGAATAAAGTGTAATACAAATGAGTGGCCAAACAATACCATGACTTAGGGTGTCAGGAAACAAAGGGAGGCAGAGAGAATTGCCCCAGAGGGGCATGAGCTTGCAAATGATGTTGAGGCAAAGGAGTTCAGTCTCTATTGCAGGGGGAAGATTCATTGCAAGATAAAGCAAAGCCACTTTGCAATGGAGGGAGGGCAAGTACTGTGGGCAATCCTGGGGGAAACACAATAAGCGCAGGAAAATTCACCTCTGCTGCGCTGAGGGTAATGATGTTGAACATGAAGTTTCATGGAAAAGAGAACTCCATCAAATGGGGGAGAAGCCCCAGCAGCCCCAAAAAAACGTGAGGAGAACCAAACCATTCTCAGCCCAGACTGAAGGAACAGCAACTAATGTCATGTTTTTAATTTGGTGCATTTGGGTTTTTTACATTGGATGTAACATCAGATAATCAGTGAATAGCAATGTTTTACTGCCTTCAGCATATTTCTGACTCCAAAACAAGTCATTAAAGCAAATGAAAAGCAGAATAAAACGTAACATAAAGAAAAGCTGATCATGATAAAGGCTTGAGGCAAAATATAGCAGATCCCTATGTTTTGTAGTAACTGTAAGAAAACTGCAAGAAGTGGAAGAGACTTGGCAAATTGTGACACAGGGTAGTAAACCACTGTTCCCTACCCTATAATAGAAACAAAATTGGCACATCATATGAAATTAGTAAGAAACAGGCTTAAAACCAACAGAAAGCAGCAGGTCTTTGTATATCAAACTGCAGAATCCTGCTTCTGTGAAGCTGAGTGCCAGAAGCTTGTCTGGATTCAAAATGTCCAAATTCTCTGAGCAAAATATTCATCAAGGGCTATTAAGCAAAAAGAAACCACCTCTGGCTCAGGAAGTCTTTAAAGTGCAGACTGCTGCAGCCTAGGAACATAATTCCGTGCCTGACAAGTTCCTGTGCTTCCTTAAGTATCTGCTATTGACCACTTAAGAAAAAAATGTACAGGGTTGAATGTATCGTCCTCGTAGGGATGGTTTGTTGTACCTCCACTCCAAAACAGCTTCCCTTGTAACTGATGGGGGAGAGAGGTTGGAGTACTTGGGGAATCATTGTCAGTTCCTTTGCTTATAGAATTAATAGCTCTGGCACCTCCAATTCACTTCCAGAGTATTGACATCCCAGGCCAAAGCTAAGGAAGAGAAGTGTAAGCTGTAGCACAGTAATGTGGAAGAATACATGGATTAAAAAATGGTGATAATGCATTTATTTTAAAATTTAGAAAAATATTTATAACATCCTCAAGCAATTACTGGGATAAGCTTTCAGTAAAAATAGTGGAACAAACAACTATTTTTAAGATAGGGGTTTATCATAAAAGAAGTCATGTGCCACAGTTTCCTGTAAAAGCAGCAGATTGGACAAAACAAGGTAAAATACCCTTTGAAGCTTTACACTGCTAATTTGGCTTATTTGTCTGGAGCTAATCTGTCATCTCCCTTGATTTAGAAGGAGCACAAATATTGCCTTGTGCTCTGTGGTGGTGCACAGGCCAAGGGCCAAAGAGAAGTAATTGCTGTGGCACAGAAATTAGAGCAGGGACACTGTGGATTTCCATTTTGAACACACTTGTTGTAAAATACTTAGAAAAGGTACAACCATTACACTTGTTTTCTGTTCTTTCGCATCCCTCTTGCTTTTGGACCACAAATGCAGATGCAAATGTATGATTCTAGCTCGCAAACAACCAATTGTGTAGCTTAGAGCATTAGTTATAAATAAGTATATCTTTCTTTGGTCTTAAAACCCAAATTCTTTCCAGGGGAAGACTGCAATTAGCATGACACGGGGGCTTTTAGCAGATGTGAAACCGGATAGATTGAGCTCTCCTATGAATAGCCTGAAACGAGGTCTGCCTTGCATGGTTTGTAGTAATGGAGAGGAAATTGAGCATTAAATACAAATCAACAATCATTCATTTGGCTGGGTGGTGGGGCAGCAGAGCCAGTGAAGTCACTCTTTTCAGCACCTTGCATCCTGCTGGACTTTATTTACAGCACCGGGGCTCCCATCTTTGGGAACGGCCACCTACGGGGTGACTCAAACAAAGAATGATGAAGAGAGAAAGCAATTTAAGGTCCAGTTTTTATACACAAACATCAGAGAAGTGACGTTTTCCTTGCTTGCAATTTATGATGGGTCTTGAGATATATTCATTAAGCTATCACTCTCCCAGCCTGAAACGAGGTCAGCGTGGCCAGTGCTGCAACACGGGATAACAGCAGATATTAGCTGGATACTTGCACAAGAAGTGAAGTCAGAAGATTTATTAGTTTTCTAATCCACAGACTGACCTGACTCTCCATTTGAAAGTTGAATAGGAAGTTGAAAATCCCCCCTAATGTTTTTGAGAGGTGTGAGGAGATGAGGAAAGCACCTGCAATGCATCACTCTGTTTAGATTGCAGCATGAAGCGCTGGATTTGTTGGCTGCAGTGGTGTCTCAGTAGAGGGAACAGACAACAACCATCAAGGAGTTCACTGCTCATTATGTGTGAAGAGAAAAATGGAATGCTATCCCCTGGAACACCAGGACACTTTCGAGGTCAACAGCTCTAAAAAACTGCTGTAAAAAGAAAAAATCGGAAATAAGCTCTGAACAGTTCAAGTTCATGCTAAATATTTGAATACAATTCTTTGTACAATTTAAAAAAAGCTGTTAAAGCTCCATGCCTTAACTGTATGCACTAGAATGACTCTGCATAATCTTTTTGGGAGAGGAAAATGCCCAAACTAGGTTGGTTTCTAAACAAATTTCATTCCATCTGTCAAAAGTTGCACCACTACCAAGGCCATCATGACAATTCTATCAATAGTGCACCATCAGTTTGATCCACGAGCTGTGCTATGAATTTATAGCAACAGTGAGATCGCACCCCTCACTTTGCTCCTCCCTAGAGGTAGAATCTGCTCCCCAGCCCGACCCTCCAAGCCCTGTCACACCCTTGTGCCCCTGCCAAGGACTCTGCTGCTGGCACTGCCACAGGCTCTGGTGCAGGGGATGAAACAGAAGGGATTTCAAGCTAAACCATGGCATACAACTTATCCTGGGAAGAGGAAAATCCAACTCATCTCCTACTTAGCTAAATAATATGGGAGGGAAGGAGGGTCATGGTTTTCCCAACTTGATTTCAGGCAAATTCTGAGCTAATAAAGGCCCTAAAACCTAAACCATGGCACTGTACAGGTTTATACACAACCACCTTAGAAAATTAATACTTGCTGAGGATAAAAAAAAGATATTTGTAATGAAAGTAGAAATAAGAAGCTGATAACACTAAATGAGAAGATTTATAATTGAAAACAATATATAAATCTACGAAATTTCATTATGAGTAATAATATTTTCTAAGTTAAAATAGTATCCACATTTATTGTGTAACTTGCACGTCTGATTTAGGAATCACAGGGCAGGAAATCTAATTAATATTTTTGCATTCTATCTATAATGAAGAAGAAGAAGGAGGAGAAGGGGGAGGAGGAGAAGAAGAAGAAGAAGAAGAAGAAGAAGAAGAAGAAGAAGAAGAAGAAGATTTTATGAAGTTACAAACAAAAGATCTGCTTCAGAGTCATCAGTCTATAAAATTTTTATTTATTATTAACATGGAAGTCAAAGAGATTCCTTAAAAAAAATCTGTTTTCAAGTGAGAACTCAAGTCACAAAACAATTGCAGAATTTCCAACCTTGTGAGCATTTTCTGTGGATTTTTGTCCTATTCAGAATAGTGCACCTGAGATTGTCAGCCTGTTTTTAGCCTAAACTGAGAAGAATCTATGTAATTAGCACCCAATAATAATATTTATAGTTGCATAACAATCCTTACTGTAAATCTATTTTTACAAATAAGAGATTAACCTGAGAAACATAATTCAGATTTTTTTTTAAATCCATGTTTGAAACAGGGTCTGTCACTCAGGAAGAGACAAGAGGAAATGCAAGACATCTTGCCATAAACTTTTGGCTGAGATTCACCAAAAGTTCTTAAATCCAATCTTCTTTTTTGTTTATTTGACCAGAGATTCATAATATATAGGACTGCATGAAAATAAACATTTTAATTCACATATTAATTGTGGTTACTGAAAACAAGCATCTAATCTTTGTGAATCACAGGACAGTAAGAAAGAATTCTATTCTCTCTTCTTTTGATGAAAAACTGGGAAGCAAAGGCAATCAGTTCCCAGAAGACCTGAATTTTGCTAAAAGGAAGTATCTTTAAATTTATTCCTATTCACCAACTTTCCTCAACATACTTTTATTTGTTGCTTTATTGCACCTCTCAAAAGTTGATACAACTCCTAAAGAATGAGAACTACTGCGCAGTGGCATCCCCAACAATAATTTTCCCTAGTCATTGTTTCTGAGTCTGTTCACTACTGATGCACAGGAAATGTTGTCCCCTCAGAGACTGACTCTGCTGCTAAAGGAGATCAAAATAATCTCTTTATTCCTTGCTCAGGGAGGAATTTCTCAGAAGAGGACAAGTGTATGGCAGCCCCCTCCCTCTGTCTGTCCTTGATTTGCCACATGTTCCAATACGTACACACAAATATATGTGTCAGATGTCTAAAAGAAAAATTTCAGAGAATTTTCACTGAAAAATGTCCAATCCTAGAGACCTGAAATGCTCATTTCATTAGCAATACCCTCTCATTATCAACTTCCTCATCAATATGAAGCTCTCTAACTGCACAGACCAAGTCAAAATGTCTAATGGGAATTAAAAAAAAAAAACCACAACAACAACAAACCCCACTAAAAGGAACCAGCTGACATGCACAGTAATGGCCCACCATGAGGTAGGAGTAGAAATAAACAACAAAGGGGATATTTAAACAGAATCCAAACTTCAGCTTTATTGGTGCTCTGGGTGCCTCAAAACCAAGACCAACTTCTTGGTGTGTAGTGAGTAGATGATGCATGACATGGAGAAGTGGGATAGGCTGGGATTATTCACTGGTTCTCAGAACAAAAGAAACATGGGGGATCACAATCTTTGGCTAAAAAGAAGATGTTTTCCCACATTTTTATTAGCCCTAATTCATTGCAACGGAAAGACTTCACCTTTCCCTAACAGTCTATGTTTGCTGTTTAGGATATGAGCATTGTTCCCAAATCAAACACAAACACATAAAAGTCTGCACAAGCTCTAAAAGTGACTGAAAACAACCAGCAAATGAAACATTTCTTCATTATAATCCAGAAAGAATGTGGATCTATACTCAGTCACAGGCAATGCACAAAAAAAAAATCTGTATCATCTCCTAGAGTTCAGAAGGACACATATATTGTTTCAACACTATGGACATCTGAAACTTGGTCTTATCCCACATTTTTAAACCACTAAAAGAGACGTTCTTTACTGAAGGAGGAAATTGAAAAAGTAAATCATCAAGAAACATGATTAATATATTTGAACTTAGAAATTCCCTGAGCTGTCACAAGTACAGCAAGTCTACAAAGACATTGCTCAGCATCAAATACAAGGGCAATGATCCTGCTCTGCAAAAATATGACTTGGGAGCCAAGAATCACTTGCACTTCTCTGTTCTTAGGGTTGCTGAGTTCTGATGATAATTAAATAAATGACAGCTGGGCATTTCTGGGACCCCTGGGCAGCCTCTGCCATGGACCCTTCCAGCAGCACCAAATGGGGCTGGGAGGGGAGGCAGGAAAACTTGGGGTGTTAAATGTGGTCAGGAGGATCCACATCAGCTCCATGTCAGCAAGAGATCCCATTGCATAGGGGTAAAAGTCAAATGCTTCAATCTTCTTGCAGCTGTAACATTCCTGGAGGAACACACAGCATTGAGGATTTCTACCAAGGCAAAACACAACCATTGCCTGACTCCTTCCCCAACAACTGTACACATTCCTGATGCTGATGGCTTAGGATACCCCTTGCAAATACTGACAGCATCAAAGGCAGGTTTGAATGAACACTGATAAAAGATTGCCAAAGCAACACTCAGCTCCCCTGCCCTCCTGTTCCCAGTGACAGCCTTTCTGATTTTGGCAACCACACATCACAGAAAAACAGCACGAGGAGGAGTTTTGGACTTGATAACAACAAGTGCTATGTAAACTGAACCAAAATGATAAGTTTATGAAAGCTGTTGGGTGTCCAGGATGATAACGGTTAACAGGGTCCATAATCTGAAAGGCTTCACACACTGAAAATAATCAGAGTTAATAAAATCAGATTATTTCAAGAAAAAGCTGCAGACAATTTTTCAAATGTCTTGCTGCCAGGTGCTCACATTTTCTCCCTGCAGTCCTGTTGTGTTTCTGCTGACACAGCACTGATGACCCCCAGTTCTAGGTCAGGCAACTCATGCACACAGAACACAGGTGTCTCTGTTAGCATTGGTGTTAACCCCAGCCCCCAGGGGCAACATTCAGCAATTAAAAAATGAAAGAAGAAATGTTTCTGACTTCTACAAGAAGATCAAGGCTACACAGTTTCTTGCAATCATCAGAACAAATTAACAGGAAGAGCCCTCAACCAGCTCTGTACCCTGCTCTTCACCACGATGTGATCACACCCAATAAAATGAATCAAGAACGCGCCATGGAATCAATCGGGTTTTCAGACACACAAGAGCCAACAGGAACCGTGTCTGCTTATGATTAAACTCTCTCTAAGTCCATTACCTAGTTCCACCATGATCAAAGAAGAATCCCACTTATCTATCGGGATCTGTTCCCCGTGGAATAAATGTCACACGACCTCGGACAGGCCGGACTCTCGGTGGCAGCTCACGGGCATTGCTGGCACTGCCTGGTGGAGATTAACTGTTGCAAACACCTCCTATACAAGCAGGCCTGATGGTTTCTTTGTGACTTTGATGTCCAGCACACAAATGCTACTGGGAAAAACCACTTTTGATTCTTCTTTTCTAGGCAGATCTAAGAGAAAACTAAAAAGCAGTGCTCTTTTTGGAATGTGAGCAATAATGATCATTGCCCTCAGTACTGACACCTTGTATAATTTGAAAAATGATGTGACTTTTGGGTAAACATGAACATGCCATAAAGAAGGTGTTTTTACATTAATTAAAAAAATCAAGTCTACAGGCTGGGTAATGAGCCAGAAAAAGGCCTGATTTTTAAAACATGCATTACAAGGCATGAATTATGTCTTCAACTATTTAAAGGTTTTTCTTGCCTGTAGTTTTTTAAGCCTGTAGAATCAGAGACTACCTTTAGAAAGCAAGAAAATGTGGAACAGATATATTTTACCATACATTTTTAAATGCCACTCATAAACCAGCAAATCAAATTGAACCACAAAAGAACATTCAAAATGTTCCTTGTACACACAGAGAATAGTCACTGATGAGCACAAGGAGCTTTAGCAATCAGGGAAACTTTTCTGTGGCTTTCATGAGCCACAAATCTGAGCAGAGTTGATGGGAGTTTTGCTGAGTAAGAGTTTGGTGGACACCTGATGGCTTGTCCCTGATACAGGTGCACAGCACAGCTCACAGTTTGCAGTGGAGCCCTCAATGAAGGCCTCAGAATGTGGTCAAATAGACAGAAATAACATCAGTTAAAAATCCCCCAGAAATACCATGAAATTGGATACCACACATTACGATGCTCAAAAAGTTGAGAGCCTATTTGTTTAATTTGGATGAGTTTTCAAATATCTCAGAACTAAAGTAATCTACGGTGGGCACAACAGTGTGGAGGAAATGCTGAAGCTGGCCTGTCATGCACCCTTCACCGTAGCTGTTGGAACAGGGCTCGTGAATGACTCCGAGGGGCCTGTGCCCAATGCGCCAAGGCACATTTCCTTAGAAAATGTTTCCCAAAGTTTGTGAAAAACCAATAAAAATGGAAATGACAATAAAAAAAAAAATTTAGGCTCAAAATTAATTAATTTTACAAGACAAGGAAAAGTAGAAAGGTTATCATGGAGTACAGTTGTTTACTAATTGCACACAACTATAGGCAAGTTGGAGCTCCAGTATAGGACAGACTGACAACATAAACACAACCAATATCTTGACTTCAAGTCAGCAATCACAGATTATTTATACTTTTCACAGTCATCACTTTGTAGCACAATTCTCAGCCCTTACTACATCAAACAGCTCCTCAGTACCTTTATGTTTCATCAATATCTTCCACCCCACCAGCATCACACAATTCACATCATGTGAGGGTCTGGATCAAGATGAAGGTAGAGCTGAATTTCTCTCTGGCTATGGAAAATATACAAGCTGCACACTACAGCTGGACTTGGTAATGAGTCCTGGCACTCTCAGTGTGAGGAAGCCTGTGGGAATACAAGGTGGACAACATGAGCAGCCCCATATTCCAGGAACACCCAGGCAGGGCACCACTGGAGTCAGCTGCTGACCCAGGCCAGAGCAGAACAGTCTCCTCCTTCTGACATCTCGAGAAACCCAGCAGAGCACAGGTACTTCACAAATAGTAGGTCTTCAACAAGGCTCCGGAGGCACTGGCTTCTCTGGCTGATTTTTATTTCATTTCACTGTGGACCTCTCAGTCCAGGCAAATTGGACTGTACCAGTAAGAGTGTTTGAAAAGTCCATGAAACACTCAAGGCACTCCCACGTGCAGGGAGTTTGACAGTCACTCCCAAAGCACAAGTCACCTTCCTCATGTTCATGGTCTCAAGAATGCCTGAATTAATTTTTAAATTATATTTCTGAAACAATAATAGGTATGCCACTATCCTCACTTACACTTGGTTCACTTTTTTTTTCTTGTAGGCTACACCACCTAATTTATGTTTGCACTTAAGTCCATCCCCCTCTATGGTATCTGTTCTCTTTCCCTCCTATGGGTAATATCATCACGGCTCCATGCCATGAGGTCCTTGTCCATGAACTTCTAACCCATCAAGGAGCTAAGTGCAAATTCTAGGGAAAAATCAATGCAGAAAGCATTAGAATTACAGAATCTCTTTTAGAACTATCAAAAGGATTTGTATTTAATACTGACATGCACAAACATCTCCAAACAGATCCTGTGCTCAGCTCTGTACATGGCAGGGAGCACCTGCAACATCTGCTGCTCTGCAGTGTCAGTGTACACCAGCAGAAGCCTCTCAGTATCCCAATCTCCTCAATTTCCAGTGTCCTCATTTCCAAATCCCTGAGCCACAATGCAAGGGACCAGGATGTAAAACCTGCAGCTCCAGAGGTACAGCTAAGCCAGCCATAATACACTTACCTGGAGGCCCACGGGGTAGTTCCTGAGTGAGAATGAACTTGGGTGGAGGTCACCAACGTGACAACACCAAGCAGGTCCCTGTAGGTCCTGCCTTCCTCGTGTGCCCAGTCTGCGAGGGAACAGTCCTACAGCAGGCACAACAGTCCTGCCAGTCTCCCTCCTTGGGAGCAGGGGTTCACCCTGCCTTTCCTTCACTTGCAAAGAACTACTCCAGAGCAGCCTGACTTCTGCCTAAATCATCTCAACTGGTTGCTGTGGTTAGCAATAAGCAAGAAAAAAGCAACCAAGTGTAGTAATGCAAAGGCCACCATGTTAAAGAAGAGCAAACTTGCCCCATTCTTGGAGTGAGAGGTTCAGCTAAACACATGACATGCAAATTTTCCATTTCATCAAATCCTGCTAATAGAATTCTACAATCTGGTAGTTTAAGCCGCATGTTAGAAAAAGCCAGAGAAACATTTGCTTTGGCACTGACAGGTTCTCAGATTTTTCCAGTTGGAACAATGATAAATGACTTAACCCTGATCATTTTTCTGAAACCTGATTTTTTTTGTTTGACATTTATTTACAGTTTCTATAAACACTAACACCTATAAAACATGGTTTACTGTTTGATTGCTTGGCGGACAAGCAAGCCTTAAATACATAAATTATGAGCACCTAGTTAATGAATGACATGACGGACATGAAGTTTTATTTACCATTGGCATGAACCTTCATATAAAATTAGTGGCATAAGAAAGCCAGGTTTTGTGAATGCACATAGTCATGCCTATTCATGGCCTGGCTCTTTTTTTTTTTCTTCTTCTTTTTTTTTTTGTTTTTTTTAAAGACTTGACATAAGACTGTGGCCTATGTGTAATTTCATTGCCTGGAGCAAGGTTAGGGGAAAGCTGCTCCATCTGGCAATTTCCCTTTGACTGGCACATAGTTAAACAATGATGCAGTTTGACAAATTTCAAACCCTGCTTATGAAAAAATAACATAAACACAATAGTCACTCTGAGTAGATTGTCCACCTGTGCAAGCGGGCATGAAGTGTTAAGTAAAGGCTGCTGGTAATGAATAAAGATGCAGTGCATGGTTGGATTAGGTCGTTCCAAATGTAAATCACTGTCAGATAAAGCACTTGTGTTTACATGTAGCATTAATATTTTGATCAGTATGTTTAAGAGAATTAGCTTCTTAATGCAGATGTTCTCATTTGGACCTTCACACCCTCAACTTCAGCCAACTCCTTTACCATCAGTTATGTCAACATGTCATAAATCTTCACTGCTTTAACTTCTATTTTAAACAAAGCTTTGTTGTAAAATTTGGAGGCGTGTTTCCTTCGGGCTTTATTTTTGGCAAATTTCTTGTTATTTTGTTGAAAACCTGACACATTAATGTCCAATTAACCATCTTTGAGTATTTTACTGACAAGGATCCCAGCAGCAATCAAATGCCTTTTTATTGTGAGGACCTCCCTGCCCCCCACCCAACCAGCTGTATCCATTATGTGAACAAGAACTCTTTATATCTTGATGCTTGAACAATAAAGGCATTACACTTGGTGGAAACAGGACATATGTCTCAAGAGCTACACAGGCTGTGCCCTTCTGGACTACTTGTTGTAAAGGTAAATGTTCACTAAATGCTCACTGAATGGGACACAGTGAAATTCCAACACAAAATTCATGGACAGTCAGTGTTTTCTTTTTTAAACAAGGAAGATCTTTTAAGCTCTCCAAGTTATTTTAACACCCATGTCCTTCTCATGGGGGTTGGTGAGACATGTGGGACATGACACCTGTGATAAAACAGCCCATACACGGAACTGCAAATTCTGTCTCAGGTCATTATGGCTGTGGTGATGGTGTCACTCTGTAAACTTCATAGGGTTACCTTTCATGAGGTGAACATTACCCCTTTTTAATAAGGGATTTTACATTCTCCCAAATGGCACTTTTTTTTTTACCAGGTACTTTTAAATGTTGAGAAAAAATTGATTATTTAATCTTAAATCAGTCAATTTTTTTAAAGGAAAATAAATTAATTTTTGCTCTGTGTAGCAAAGGAAGAACTCACAAATACAGATTTTTTTTTCCCAGAAATTCTGAATAAAATCATAAGAAGGATAAATATTTGCATTTAGGAGGGTTTGTGTCTCATAAAACCCACTTTGCATACCTCTGATAACCATGGAGTTCTAAACTTCAGTGAATTGTTACTATTCACTGGTTTTCTAACTACGTTTGTAAACGTTTGACAATCTCCCATCAATCTTCCCAGACACCATGGGACTGTCTGGAAGCCCATCCTACTTTCCAGAGCTTCTGTTGCTATTGCAACCAAGGCATTGGGTTAAGTTTTTGAACAATTCCCTCTTTTTCATTAATTTATTGCTGTGAAAGGGCTCATGGGAGCAAGATTTGCCAACAAGGATCTTTAGGTTCTCTACTGATCCTCATCGTGACAATCTGAGTTGTGGAATACAGATCCATTACAAGGAAATAATTTAGAAAACTATCAAAGTTTTGGGGCTAGGACAGGCCTTTGAATAAAACAAAAAACAAGTGTCACATTAAAGTGCCATAAAGGAAATTGATACAATGGGGCAAAAGTGCCATTTTGCCTTTGACTCCAAGATGAAAGGAAACATGGAATCACAGAATCATTTGGGTTGCAAGTGACCTTAAAGATTCTTTGCTTCCACCCCCTGCCATGGGCAGGGACACCTCCCACTATCCCAGGTTGCTCCAAGTCCCGTCCAACCTGGCCTTGGACACTTCCAGGGATGGGGCAGCCACAGCCAACCTGTGCCAGGGCCTCCCCACCCTCACAGAGAACAATTCCTTCCCAGTATCTGATCTAAACCTGCTTTCTGTCAGTGTGAAGCCATTCCCCCTTGTCCTGTCAGTCCAGGCCCTTACAAGTAATCTCTCTCCATTTTTCTTGTGGCTCCCTTCAGGTACTAGAAGGCTTCAATTGGGTGACCCCGAAGCTTCTCTTCTCCAGGCTGAGCAATCCCAATGCTCTCAGCCCTTCCTCATGGCAGAGCTGCTCCATCCCTCTGAGCATCTTGGTGGCCTTCTCGGGACTTGCTCCAACAGATCCACGTCCTTACTGTGCTGGGTCACCAGAGCTGGATCTTGTTATGGACAGGAACTCACAGAAAACATTTTGGTACCTTGGTGATGTAATTGTTCTTGTAATTGTAAGGATTTAACAATAAATGCACCAAAGCACTGCAAGAAAAACTACCATGGATTGTTTCCCAGGGAAGAAGGGCTGACACATTTCATAGATCATCTTTTTTCTATCTGTCATGCAAAATCCAGAAATAATAAAAAGTGAAAGTCTGAAAATATTGTTATAAGTCTGGAGTCCCATTGTGGTTGCAAGCAAGCAACCCATTATACAGATACTTGACCAAATTCCTGAGCAATTCCACCATCACCTCTGTATCAGGATTGCTGCTGCTGCCCAGGAGATGGTGCTCCAAAGGGATTAAGCAATAGGACCAAGTAGATGTATTATCAGTTATTAAATCAGGATTTTTCCTGCCACTTTGCACTTGGAGTATTTATTTGCCTGCATCTTTGTTCCTCCAGATATCCTGGAGTTGTCTCAGGGTGAATGACCTCCTTTTCTGAGTTTAGCAGCTATTTTCAATGTCTTCACTTTGAATAAACCTGCAGGTGGAATGAGCATGTTCTGTTAAACAGCTAAAGCTGGTGGAGCTGGCTGTCTGAGCTGGACAAAGCTCACTTCCCCATGACAAAACTGAGGGTGACCAGCCCTTTCTGCTTGCACCAAGTTCCAGACGTGGTTCTGTGCACAACTGCTACATCACAGTCCATCAGCTTCCCTGTACCAGTGGAGTGAGGGAAAATACTGTCATATATGGATTTAAATTTAGGATTACAGAATCAAAGGATATCCCATGTTGGAAAGGACCCACGAGGATCCTCAAGTCCAACTCCTGGCCATGCACAGACACCAAACCCATTCATGGAGCCCCTGCCTGTTTGCACAGTGAAGTTGTCAAACCCACCAAACTCTGAGCTGGTGTCATGGAAGATACAAACAGTCCAGAGCATGGCTCTGGTTTCCCCGTGGAAACTTTCAAAGAAGGAAAAGAAAAAGTATGTTTTGACGGGTGGAATGTTTTCATTTAACTTCAGAAAGTCAGTCATTAAAAAATGAATGAGGAGCTGGCTGAAATACTCAGAGACCCTAACAATCAAGCTGGCATCAAAATTCAACTCCTGAAACATACAGGAAAGAAAATCAAATCACAAAACCGGTGTGATTTGCCAGAAAGCCAAACAGTAATCCTCATTCTCTTATTTGAATTCCAAGGATTTACTAATGAAAAGGCCCTAAAAAAATATTTTAACTTCCAAAATTGCCCTAGAAAACTGCAAGACAAAGCTGAAAGATGCCTCACTGCTGCTTCCAGCCACCTGTGTGCATCTTTCTTCAGATGATCCCCCACAGCCTCGTTCTTCCATTCTTCTCTCTCAGCTTTAGGACATCCATGGAAAAGGCCTGAGGAAAAGGCTGGTCCTCTGCTCCAGCTGCACTGCTACAGAACTCTAGGAGTAGCAGAGAGGAAAATCTTCTCTCTGAAAGCCTACACTGATGCTCTCGTGAGTGTGATATCAAATATCATATATTTGATATTCAGGCATCAATTTTCTCATTTCTCAGCTGCTCCATGGTCTCTTTGTCTCATTTTTGGAATGACACCACCAAGAAACTGTCTAATTTTCTTCGTCTGTTAAGTTTTACTACTTTGAAATCTGGTTTGAGATCTCAAACATGTATACAAAAGATCAGATCCACTTTTACTCCTTATCTGATCTTGATCCTTTCTAATGGTTAGCTACTTTTCCTCCACTGCTATTCTGACTTAGTAATGGTAAACCAATGAAAGCTCCTTCTTAAAAACACCAGGATATACTCTTTCAATAATGGCACACAAAAACATTTACTAAAAAACAAAAACCAAAGCCATGCCTCAAGAACTCATACTCCAAATGTTTCCAAATTAAAAATTAAATTTATATAAACATAATAAATATATCCATATCTAGACTGTGCTATTAAAAGTATATTTGGAAGAAATAAAGTCTTCTGCTCATTAAGGCTCAAAATGCTGGTTCCTAAATATTCTTATTGCCTGGAATGAAATGAAGTCCTTCAACACTTGTTGTTGGTTATGCTAATCCTTTAATATTACTATTTATTCCAGCTGAGAAAAAAAGGGCTAAGCCAGCTGTTCCAAACGTCAGTATTTTAATGTTCTCAGTGTGGGCGTAATATTTTATCACCTGTTCTTTATGTTCTGTGTCTCAATTCATACATTAAATTATATGTCAGGGTTACTTATGGGGGCAGCAATCAGTTTATACTGATTTAGGACTGCAATAAAAACTGCACAACAGTGTGAAAAGATCTAAAATGCCAGTGACATAGCTGTGCTCCCTTACACCTCTGCATGGCCCTGAGAGGAGCTGCAGAATCCAATCCCCAAACGTTCCTGGGCCTCAGCAGCCACAGTGTTGTAGGAAAAGTTCTGCTTTAAAGCATCACTTGCTCATCTTAAAATTCTAAACTATATTCCAGCTATCACAAGGAATAATTTTACAGCTAAAAATGACATGGACAGCTCTTCAGAGAAGGAAGTAGGACAGCATGACTGAAAATTAATAAGATTATTTTTGCAGTATTTACTTATTTGGTAAAAAGAAGGGAAAAAAATCAAAGTTTTTATGTTACTGACCTTTCAATTTCTTCTATAATCACAAAACAAAGGTACAGGATATCTCAATTCATTGATTTTCTTGCAGTTCATTTTTGCTCCAGTATCATGTCAAGACACAGAAAAGTAATGGATGCTCAGAGGGAAAAGAATGGGAGATATTACTTAGTCCTCCAATGAAAATGGAGGAGTTTGCAAGGAAATACATGATCCTGGATAAATCCCTATCCAGACTATTTATTCTTACACAACACAGAATGTGCCACTGCTGTCTAATGGCCCTGGAGTGTTAAATCTGTAGGAACATGTGATTTGTAGAGTCTGCCTTTGCTTGTAGAATTTGTGAGGATTTTTAATAAGTGATGTGTTGGATTCCTTTTGCCTGAGTATCTCAACACAGGGAGGTCACACAATCTTTTGCAACCTGCTCTGGGTGAACCTGCTTGAGCTGTGGGATTGGACTAGATGGTCTCCAGGAGTCCCTTCCAGCCCCAAACCTTCCATAATTCTGTGATTTCCTACAACAGTAAGATTATAGATATGCAGAGTCTTACTGAAGATTTATTAGTACATAGTTCACAACCCTTGCAATTTATTTAGTGGTAACTAGCAATAAGGACATTTTGCTAAAACAGGGTCATTTATAAACTCTTTGATCCCACCTTCAAAAAATGTGTCAGACATCTTTATGAAATATTAATTGTTCTCCTGAATGCCTGGTCTTTTGTTTTCTGACCAAACTGTCCCATTAGAAGGTTTGCACAGCTGGAAAGTGCTATTTTCTGAGAGCCAGACCTGACCATCCATGGCTCCACTACTGAGCAAAGGAGCTCCCTCCTCTTCCTCCCTGCAGCCCTGAGCACAGACAGGCACAGTAACATCCTCTTAAGGAATGGAAGTGCAGATGACATCTTAGAGGAGTGCAGGGGCAATTAAACACAGTTAATTACAGTCCAGTGCTATGGAAGGCAATCATTTGTGGACAGTGTGTGATGGTTCTTCAGACAACCAGACTCCAGCGAAGCCTCCATTCAAAGCTTTTCTGGAATAACTGAGAACCTTGGTCTCCTTAAGTGCTCAGAATTAAATAAATGGAATATGAAAAGCAATTGCTTAGTACAAAGTTGAATTCAACATGGGACTCAAGTGATCTGGTAGTTCCTGCACGGGCAAGGTTCTGAGTGAAGTCAAGAGAAGTTTTGACTAAAGAAATCAGCATTTCAGTCAAATTGTGCCTAGATGGAGGGGAGGGGAGCAGTCCTCTGTAAGTTGTAATCATAGAATCATTAAAGTTGGAAAATACCTCCAAGATCATCAAGTCCAACCTTTGACCAAACCCCACCATGGCCACTAAACCGTATCATGATCAATAAACCAAAGACACATCTGCTTTTTCAAACATACCCAAGAGAAAGTTTCCTCTTAAGACATATTTTCTGTTACACAATTACTTACAAATGTTTACGAGTGATGGGAGGCAAAATCTTATTCTTGAACAACATTTTTCCATTGCTTTAATAGAACTTACTGATAGAAACAGTTTAGACAGCCACAAATTTCTCAGCTCAGTGCTGCGGACAGTACAGCAGTAAAGCTCCCAATCAATTTAAATATACTATCAATTTAAAATATATTTCCTAACCTTCAGAGGGACAAGGCATAGTGAAGGTTCTTGATTTTTTTTTCCCAAATGGTGTCCTGCTTGTTGAAAATCTCAACTTTTTTGAACAATCTTAGGAGCCTTGCTTACATAACAAGCTCAGGATCAGCTGGGAAAATAACAATATAACTAAATACTGGGATTCTCAGTAATCCAAGAAACTATTTTCTTTCTTCTCAGTAGTGAAAAATGATGGTTGTTCTATATCTGAAATAATTTCAGTTTTATGTTTGCTTTTCCCCTCTGAACTTTTTGATGATTATAGACCTCTAATTACTTGGAAGGATAAACCACAGTATTTTGTCACCTGTCACAGCCCTTCCCAAGCTCACTCTGAGAAGAGTACCCAGCAGTTCTCATGAGCCACAACAGAACCAACCTCTCTTCCCTCGTATTCTCTACTCTGACAAAATATTCACCAGCCAACATCCTCCTTTTAGACCAAATATATTGCCATTTTTACTGAGTCCTCAAGGACTCTCACAGCTCAGTTTCTGTAGGTTCTCCACAAATCCCAACCAGGGCATACCTCTGGCCTGTCCTTACACCCTTACAGCACAATCACATCCTTGACCATGGCTCTGGCTGTGTGCAGGACACAGAAATGTGATTTGTTACCTTTACACAGACACCTCCTCCTTTTATTGATGAAGAATTTGCCTTATTCTTGCAAAATAAAGGCAGAGCAATAATTCAGTTTCACTGATTTTTGCTTTAAACAACTTAACATCCATCCTCTGCAAACATTCAACAGCATGGCAAGGCAGTATAAATGCCTAATTATATTAGATAATTTTTGAATTTTCCCAGATTTTTCAGATGAAGTGTATGAAATACAGCATCAAGTGATCATTAAGCAGCACACACCACAGTTCTAAGCATGTGTAATTGTTTGCTGGATGCTTTGCAAGTTATGAGGACTTTCATTTCTAATGTAAAATATGTTTAGTTATTTACACTTGAAAAAAACCCTGTTGAGGCAACAAAGTGAATGGAAGTTCTCCAGGGGCATTGCATTCCAACATTTAAAGCAAACAGGACCAAAAGATGGTTTAGAGACTCCACCACTGATAGTGACATCCTTTTGTGCATCAGGCTCCTGCTGGTTTGGTTATGAATTTCTTGGGGTGTGGGCTGTCTCTTGCTCCCTGTCTGCACAATATCCAGGGCTGCAGGGCTCCATCTCAGCTGGGACACTGAGGCATTAATGCTGTAAAGTGTCACTAACTACAGGAAAGCTGCTCTTTGATCACACTGAACTGTGAGAATTTAGCAGAGCAATGGTTCAAAAATGAGTAGTGCCCTGCCAGAACCTTATTTATCATCGTGCAGAAACAATCTGCCAAAGCAGGGCAAGGCATTAAATTCCTCTCTGCTGAAGCACTACCTGTTTAAATGGGGTTACTGGAAGAGTCAGTACAGCACTCTGGGTATAAAGATGCTCAGGATTCATTTGTAAGCATAGAAACAAAACAAAAAAACAAAAAAAGAAAGAAAAATTCTCATTAAGGTAAAAATAAATAGCTAGCTCCTTAAATGTTTAACAAGAAATTGATTGTACATGTAGAACATAGACTGGTTTTTTTCCAGCTCTGCAGAATCCTAATTAGTGGTGTTGGAACTGTGTATTTGTGTAAGTGATTAGACTGTTACAGTGATCCACACAGAGTTAAGAAACAGTGCAGATGATTACTGATTATGGAAATGTTTACAGGATCTAGATGAAGTGACCCACATCATTCCTTGGTGTCCTCTTACCCCGGAGCATTGCAAAACGTACCCACACAGCAGCCACCATCACCCCTTGGCTGCCCAGAGAAACTGCTGCTATTGCAATCTGCTTCTAAAGCTTTTCTAAAGGTTTTTTGAGGTCTTTTTCACGATTTGCTATAATATCAAATTTTCTTACAACCATGACCGCTTCTATAAACACATTTTCCTGTTCTCTGAGCATTTTTGCCTTGAATTTAAACCTCAGAGATGAGTGAGGCAGAGGCTCCATAACAGCACTGAGAGTTGTGGGTGGGCACAGAAGTGCGTTGTGCTCTCCAGCTCAACCCCTCCTGCTTAAATCAGGACTGGGGACACAGAACCCATCTGATCCAGCACTGTCCTTACCTTTGTGGTGTGAATTGAGGGTGATCCATGGGACAAGCCTTGCTTTTGAAACACACAGGTTAAAGCTTCACAGAGTATGAAGGCTCAGCCATACTCTTCCTGGCAGGAAGTTGTTAAAGCTGCTCAGGGTTCCTTGACAATTACACCTGCACCTAGTTCTCTGTTTTAAAGAAAGCACACTGTGATTGTTCCTGTTGCTACTGATTTATGACTCTTCTTTTGCAGAGTTTCATAGAAGTCAAAATAATGCAGTAAAACCCAAGCCTAGCCTGCTCACAGTTCTTGAGCAGCAACTGCCACATATTAAATGGATGTGACTGAATACAACAAAAACCAGATTGAGGAGGAATTTGGAGTCTGACTCAAAGCACCACCTAAATGCAGCCTCCACCAAAATTTGGGGTCAAGGGGTTTTCAGTTCCTGAGTCTTGGTTCCAGCCCATCTCCAGCAAGACCATAGATGTGGCAAAGATTTTCAGAATTAGTGTAGCCAAGAACCCAGTTATTAGTCATTCAAGCTATCAACAAACATCCACCCCCCCAGAAAGACTGAATGGGGAAAAAAAAAAATAAAAAGGAGCATCTCATGCTGATCTTCTTCAAAATTATGCTCATGATATCTGACAAATACATGTTCCTGTAAAGAAAATAATATGCTTCAGAGGCAGATATAACCACAAAAATAAACATCACACTTTTTTTCCCCTTTCTGCCTTGGAAGGAAAGTGTATTTGATGGATACGAATAATTTGTCCAAACCCCAAATTGATTAGAATTTAACCAGCCTATCTACTTAACAAGAAATGGAACTGCAAACTGGTGTATTGTGACTCTGGAAGGGAACAAGTATCTCACAGCCACAGAAACTCAGGTGATCACCAGGGAATTCAACAGAATCCCTTCCATGGCCTACTGCCTCCTGAGAAGTACCCCTCGTAAAATCACATTACTAGAAATTGTCTAGTTTACAGAGTGGTTAAAAAATTTGAGAGAACACCAGTATAATTTTTTAGGGCTCACTTAAGCAGACTCCGAATGTTGAGGGCTTTCCTTCCACCCTCCTCCAGTAATTGCTATTTAAAGATCATTTGAATGACCTTCTAGTACATCCTAGCCATCTTTTTATTTACTTGTCTGGTAAAACCCAATCCTTCATCAGGCCAAATAGTCAAAGAGATGGAAAATTTAAACCTTTCCAGCTCCTGAAGGAAAGTTTCTCCCAACAGCTGTCTTGCTTTATGAAAGCATGAAGTCAGTACATCCAATCTCATGCCATCAATCATGCTGGCTGACATTTCCTGCAAACTGTGTCCACAAGACAAACGGGGAAAGAGGACCTAAAAGGAACAACAAATTGCCAAGAAGCAGATGGAATTATGTGCTCTTGTTTATAGTTGGCTGTTCAAATGAGCCTGCTCTAAATGCCTTCCCCTTCAAAATTATAGCACTAAGCAGTCATTTGCATCACTGCTGAAAACACCTGACACTCGTATTAAGAAATATTGGGTTTAATTGCAGTCCATTAAAATGTGGAAATGTCTTCAATGTAGGATTAATGATTTAAGTGAACTGTCGGCTTTCAGAGTATTTTTAGGCCCTCCTCCTGCAGATGCAAACATCCTCTTGCTCCCCTCCCGCCCTGAACTTTTGCAAAAAAGGTCTGCCACATGTTTCTCATCTCCTGGCTTTAGGTAAGTAGCATTTAAAATTACTCTGAACATCTAGCATCTATGATTTGTGACTTTCAGAAGAGTGTTTGTGTACACAAAGGGATGTTAAATTCTTGTTTTGACTTTAATCTAAATAATTTTCATTTCCTCTTACAGTGAATATTTTCTACACATACCAAAACCGGATTTTGGTTTGTCAGTTCTTATATATGCACAAACATGGAGTTTCAGGCTGGATGGAAGGCACTGACCGCTGGTACTCCCTTTCTGATTTTCCGTTCCATACACAGTTAACTTTTGTCCGAGACAAAACTTGCAGTTGGATTTCAGTTGTGCTGGCACTTAGGTCTGCAAGCATGCACACAGGGGAAGAGCTGTTGGTGCTGACAATTCTAAAATCACAGGAAAAAATCATTCTTTGGCTTGGATTCAGTGCTTTGGACATTGTAAATGTAAATAGAAATGTTTTTATTATCTGGGAAAAAAAGAACTGCTTCTTGGGTGAAATCACCAGAACTAAACAATTGTTTGACGTCCTAGGATACAACCCCAGAGTTGCCAGCATCCAAGGACAAAGGGGTGGATTAAAACTAACAGCATTTTAACTGAAAAGCTCTTCTGGAATTTACCCCAGCAAAGATCACCAGCCCCACAACTTCTGTGAAGTTGTTCAGTTCTGGCCCCATACCGACCACTGAAGTCCTGCTGGATCCAGTGTCCCCGGAATAATGCTGGTCCCTCTCTCATCCCAGGAGCAACCGACAAACATTTGCAAGTCTTTGCTCTCTGGCTCACCACTTACAACTGCTAATGCTTTATCACAATAAATTGTGGCAGGTGAAGGCGGCCCAACAATCCAAGGGTGAAAATTGATCCCCTCATGAGCACATCCTCCGTCTGTGGGCCTGGAAAGCACCGCTTGCTGCTGTGCCCCGTACAGAGGGTTTCCAGATCCCATATTTATTTATCCTTGCCTTCTCTTTCCTTTCATAACCTAAGAACCAGGAAATTCAGTATCGTTCAGACATATAAATCTGACTGGATCAGCTCTGGAGCTCATAGAGGTGAGTGTGGACAGTGTGTAAATACAGGTGTCATGGCAGTGGCCTCCCAGACTAGTCAATCAAAACCAAAACAAAATCCACCCTAAAAGATGAAATTATCTTTACCAAGGAAATGAAAGGAAAATTAGACATAATGTTCAAGCTCAGAAAAAATTTCAAATCCTTCAGTTTCACTATGCAGCAAATTTGTCATGGTTCTCGTGTCATGTGTGTCTCTAAGGGAAATGACAAGAGAGTCAAACGATGTCTCCAGTGTCAAAGGCCAAAAAAGTACAAATATTGTACATGGAGCTTGGGGTTTTGAGAAGTTAAAGCCATGCCTTAAAAAATGCAGATAATACTTGATCATTTGTTGTATATTTGTCATTTAACTCTTACAGAAATCAATGTTTTACATTTTAAGGAAAGTATAAAATATCTCTAATTATAGTCTCTATATGACAAAAAATTGTCCCATCATTTTCAGAGAATGTATTTTCTAAAGCTCTTTTTTCCACTACATCCACAGAGAGCCATAAAAAAATCTTAATCCTCAAATATCTGTTATTTGAAAACAGGTCTGGAATATTCTCAGTCTGCACCTGTACACATTATTTATGGTATGTTCTAGATCATTAACATTCAATTACTAAAAATGCAGTTCTCAGACTAGGCTTGGCTACACTTGTAACACACCGGGCTTCTCATTTTCCACACTCTTCTATAAACACAAAGCCTAATGTTTGGTAGGTTTTACAACATCTTTTAAAATATTGTACTTAAACATTTAAAATATTTTTGTTCCAGCTTTCTGGAATGGTTCTGTTTATGAAGAGCTCATGCCTACAGAAAGGTAAATTGCAATTAAATTGAAGCCTGGTTTAGAGCATTGCCATCCCTTTGGGACTCGTGCCCGTCCAACTCCTGTTAGCAACATTGAGCCTTTTCTTTCAAGTAGGTGGAATTCTCACAATTTACTTCAATAGTGTTAAAAAATGCTGAAGAATTGGTGAACACGTCTGACCACACTTTTCTCCCAGGCACTTTTCCATGCTGACTGCTGCTGACAATGCATTAACTTCTCAGCACCCATTCTGGCATTACCTGGACATGGCTGACATTAGTTTCATGTTTCTAAAGACAGGGCAGCCCCCGAAGATGTGTTGCACTCCTCAGGTCCAGCAGGATGTCACCTGGGTGTTGAGTACTTTCAGGTCCATCTTTTTCACCTCTCTGACAGGGGATTATCTCTAATTTCCATCAGTAAAGACGATGCCCCACAGAACAGCATGTTCTGTGATACAATGGCTTGAGGCTCAGCCAATTGTTTCAAAAGATGTATTATTTTCCCCAAAGTCAAGTATTCAGAACAGGCAACATTACCACACAAAATAGTAGTAACTTTTTTTTTTTTTTCTTTTTTAAGCAGGCAGCCTACCCATATTCTGTCCCAACCAGGAATCTGAACCAAGCAAGAATATCCAGAGAACATAGAGGATTTGTAAAGTAGGGTAAGTGGAGTTTAAGCAGTCAGAGAGACCACACCTCCAATAAATGGCCATCTGCAGGGATTATATTACTTTTACAACAGGGCAAGGAGTCCTACAGTCCTTTGCAACAGGAACTCAATGGACAGAAAGAGGGCAGGACCTCTAAAGGCATTTGTAAAACAAACAGTGTCCCCCCATCTCATCCTCGCTTCCATTGCCCAAGTTTTCAGCCAAAATCTAGGAGAAGATTAGATGCCTCCAGGTCCACAGATTTGGAACCAGACCTCCACGTGCCAGCACATGGAAACATCACTGAAATCCACTGGCAGCCAAGGCCTGGGTGTTACCCACTAAAGACCCTGCAGACCCGGGTCTCACAATCTGGCTCTCCATCTGCTGGTGGACAGAACCACAGCCCAGGGCCAGGGGCTGCTGTCCCTCCACAGTCAACAGGCAGGGGTTGTGCTCACTAAACAAAACAAAGCACTTGTCTCTATCCTCAAAAATAGGGTAAAGTGTGATTCCTACCAATTAAAGTTACCATATAAGCCAGGACAGCCTGGAGAATGGCTGAAAACTTACTGCCATGAAAACCAACCAAAAAATATCCAAGTTTCAGGAGGCAGAGACTCTTTATCTACCTCTATCAGAAAGTTATAGATAAATTAGGAAATGCTTTGACAAGATATTTTCCAAGAATGTTGCTCACGTCTCTTCTTTCTCCTGACTTGACCTGCCAGTCGTGCAGCTTTCTAAGAGAGTCTTGTCCTTGAAAGAGATCCAGTAGGATGGGAAGGGTGTAAATTAGAGAAGTCAGAGAGGTCCATAGACAGAAGACACGGTCTTTTAGAACTGTTTAGAACTCTCTTATCCAACCTGATATTCTCCCAAAAAAGAGTTAATTGAAAATAGAGGTTGTTAGATATGTCTGAATAAAATTAATTTGTGGATCCTAGATTTCAAGAGCTGATTAAAAAACCCCCAGATACATTTTTTACCATATTTGTTATTGTTTTATGAAGCCCACGAACACAGATACTTCATTGCTCTCAGCTGATGTCATCTCTTTTATCAGACATGTACCCTCCAAATCTGTATCTTTACCCCATCAGACTTTGCTTCTGTGTAAGAGTATGTGGAATTATAAAATCACAGGTGAGAGATAAAATGCATGAGAAGATTGATAAGGTGAACAAAATAAAAAATAAGAACATGATATTATGGGAAAGAATACTAATTAAAGGCTGAAAGCAACTTTCAAGCAACATTTAAAAGTTAGTAGCTCTGCAAAAGAAGAAAACATAGAAAAAGTTCAGAAAGTGGATGTCACTGCCAGATGAACAGGAAACTCAGGTCCAGGGAAAGAGCAATGAAAAGACAGAACTAGTGCCACTGAGTTAAGTCTTTCTGCTAACTACAAAAACCAGAGTGTAAGGTACTTAGAAAGGGAGTATTTTTGACAGGAATATTGGGGCTAATTAATGACATACTGTAATTAAACACCTTTTACAACCTGTGGACTTAATGCAGCAAGACTGAGCTTCTCTGACCAAAACTATTTGTATAAAACTGATTTAAATTTTGTTAGTCTCTGAAGCCCAAGGCTGCACACAGACTGCACTCAGAGTACATTCTAGAAACAAAAAAATCATGAAGGTAGAAATTTCATGAAGAAATAGAGGTGTTCACAGCCCCTGTTACAGACTTTTACCCATGGATAGAAAGAGTGTGCTCCACTCAAAAGACTAAAATTATTCCTACCAAAAAAAAAAGGATATTCAGAAAAATAAGCTCATTCCTATACTGATAGTCCAGGTTTTGATATAAGGTAACTTTGACTGGGTTTTTAATAATTTATTTAGGAACCTACACACTAGGATGTACCATGAAAAATTCAAGTCCTTTATGCAGTAAAATGTTTGGAACATGAATTATGCAGAGACTATTACATAAAAAAGCAGGCCTTACCTAAAATAGGAGGTAATTTTTAAGAGAAAAAAAAAATCATTTGGCAATTGTATTTGAAACCTGCTAGTCATGGAAAAGAATTGCTGTCACTGAGCCCTGACCATCCCTTCTGCTACTCTGTGGTCTGGATTTGGGATTGGAATTCACAGCTCAGTTCTGCAAAACTCCTATTGCTTTTTCCTCCAAGGACTCTAAGGAAGAAGTCAAAAGGAGAAGCCAATATATCCAGCAAAAACACTGCAGTTACCTGGGAGAGTCCCCACATGTGAAATGGGCATGGAAGCAGCAGCTGGAACAGGACATGGGAACCCACACTCAACGTGGGCTTGCACAAATGCAGCTGCTTCAGCAGTGGAGTGTTTCACTGGCCTGTGGAAGGGATACAGATCTTATCCATGCAGAAAACTCTCCAAATTAACTCCTATCAACTGCCTTTTCTATGCTTAGGACCACCTTTTCTTTTCCTACTTAAAGCCCAAATTAACTCTGGATCTCCTTTGTCTCACTGAGGTGCAAACATATTTCACACCAACAGCACAAGAAATGTGTTTCAGGTTATCACCTCAGTATCTGAGTTCCACAGCTTTTACAGCCCCTGTGCTCTTTGTGGATTAACAAACTATCAGAATTATTAGGCAGCATTAAAAGGTAATTGCCTTAATTTCATAGAGTACAATTCTTCAAGCAATTATGCAAGCATAGGAAGCAATTGCTGATAACTTATTTTTTCAGAAACAAGAGCCCAGATTCTCAGAAACAGCTTCCAGTGTAATTGCTGTGAAACCTGAAGAGCAAAACCAGCACTCTGTAAATACACAGATTTTACAATTTAAATAAATGGTTATTTTTTCCTTATAAAATAAAGTGTTACCTGATGCCTGAAAGTTTCAGATGGCATGAAAATTAGGCTTCAATTGCACAGAGAAAGTAACTACTTTGTACTGGTAATGGCTAAACACAGTAATGATTTGTAAATTAAACTGTGCTGTAATTGCTGTGCAGAGCTCTACAGTAAGTGAGAGCATGGCAACATCAGGCTTATAAAGCTGGGTGACACGTATTGCACCGGGCTACTTAAGAAACTGCAGCTGCTCTGAAATGATCTCCAATCAATTACCCCTAATCTGCACCAGCAGAAACAATTCAAAAAAAGTTTCCCGGGTTTCTGGTAAGGTGTGGTAAGAGCTACTCCCATCTTCTGTCCTACCTCCTCTTTCCTTGGACAACAGGTGAGGTTCAAACCCTCTGGAAAGTCCCTCTGTTGGCAAGCCTGGAGGCCAATAGGAAAATTTTTGTCACCTCGAGCTGCCCAATATTGTCTCTGAGTCACAGAAAACATTCCTGTGCCACATACACATTTACCTCATGATTCTGTTGCGGCACTATGGACTCTTTATGGAAACAACTGTGTCAACACAAGGTACAAGTCAGAGCTGACCAACACAGAGGTAAAACTCCAGTCTCCTAGAGGCTGACACTGCAGGACTTACTATGCCAGATCAAGCCCTGAATTCACTGTTGACAGAGTATCATCATCAAGTAAAATTAAGGGTGTGGACACGGCTGAAGTGAACAAAGGAAAAGGACCTCTTCAGTGGAAACACCTCTGAAAGTGACCCAGCTCTGCACACAGTGGCCGTGTCATCCCCTGCACTCCATCTCCTTTTTGGTTTTCATTGGATACAACGATGAGTAAACCCTTCCCTGGGCTCACTGCTGCTCCAACTGCCTCTGCTTTTGGGTAGTCTGAAATTTGGCACTGACACAACAATATCTCCTTCCCACCCATGCACAATCCAGTTCCACCCTCCATCCCACCAGGAGCCCCATAGCCATGTGTATGGTCATGTGAAAGCTTTTGTCCACTCTTTGGCCAGTCCACTGTGCTTGACCACCAGCATCTTCTGCTCCTCAGTTCTTTCTTGCTTGGGAATCCATGATTTATAATTTCCTGATCCACTCATGCTCTAATTTCATGTTTTTCTCTAAGCAACATACCAGCACCACCTCATCCCATATTTTCTCTGCGCTCACCTGCCAGCATTTCTAAATTAACTTCACATTCAATTTCTCCATTGCCAACATTTTTCTGATAAGAACATATGCCCTCTCCCACATCTTATCTTCTTCTGCTTCCAGTTCACAACCAGCAACTGAACTGGTAATTTCTCACTCTTCTTCCTACTCCTCCCCAGCTGAGGTGACATCCTCTGTGCCTTCTCTGCATTTCTTTTTCCAGCCTGTCAGAGTGCTCAGTCAGCTCTTCCTCAGCCTCCAAAGCCCAGCTCTCCTTCTGTGCCATCATTACCAACACACTGTCCCCAGAGCAGTGCAGGTCCCTTATTTCCCACCTCTCAGGCTGTTACCTCCCCTCCTCAGCCAAGTATCCCCTTGTTTATGACAGTTCTCAATTCCACAGAACATTCTGTGTTGGAAGGGACCCACAAGGATCATCGAGCCAAATGATCTTACAGTTCTTCTGGTTTACCTTTTAAATTTCTCCTGGTTGAGCTTATCACTTGTAGACTTACAGACTTTTCACTTTTCACTTGTCACATGGACTTGTCCAACATCTCCATCCATCTTCCCTTACCTGGGCCTTCTGTTTTCTCTCCATTTTCCCGGTTCTGTGCCTTATACCATCACCCCCTTTGCCTGGATCCCCTTTCCTCCTCTCTTTCTAAGGCCTCCCTTGTTCCAATCCTGACATCGTCAACACTGCAACACTCTGAACGCTGGCAGGTTCTTGTGAGTTTTCTTGTGTGTTTCTTCTTTTCTCACTCTCCCCCCAACCTCATTTGCCCATTGTTTCTTTCTTGACTGTGTTAACTTTAGGAAGTTGAGAACATTTCTAAACAAACCCAAGTGCTGGTATTAAAAATGCAGTAATGCTAACTACATTCATTTTTATTTTGAGCATGCTGAATAACTGGAAGCAAAGAATAAAAGGATATTAAAGACTAAATTACATAAAGAATAAGGCATTTTAAGAAAAAAATAGCTAGCTAGAAAATTATTTAGCTGGATATGGTCTAGAAAATACTGCTACTATTTTGTAAAATTACAGAGTCAGAAGCTCTAATTTACTTAATGGAATACTTTTATTTAGCTTTACTTTATTAGAATAAGAAAGTCATCCTTGCCTGGTTTTATTCATGAAGCCATTCCAGCAGAGCTTATGTTTAGATTGTCTGGCCTAATCAATGATAAAGTCTATAATTAGATCAGAGTGCTGTCATTCAAACATACTTAATTTGGAATAAATTATAGATTTAAAAGCGTAAACAGTGACAAGGAAATAGCGAGCTTAATGCAGCAATTAGAGAAAGGGTTTCATTAAGGGTCACCCCAGCATATGGATTCCATTTCACAGAAAATATCTGCCACAGCCACGCAGAAGCCACAAGGGTGATTGTGTTACCATGGAGCAGGAGAGGATCTGATCTCCCAGGACCTGGGGAGAAGCAGTGGGTGTAAACGCTTGTTCTCTGATGTCAGGGGAAAGCTGTCCCCTGAAGCCACTGCGCGTAAGGAAAAGAGGCATTTCAAGATGTAACACTCCTGCAGGAGTGGCAGCCAATTCCTCTTGGCCATGGGAAGCAGCATTGTGCATCACCTGTCACCTGGCTGCACCAGTAGCACCAGGAACATGGGACATTTCTAGAGTTTAGCAATTAAATCACATTTTTCTTTCTCTTCCATTATTGAAAAGCAACACACACTGTCCTCAAGCCAGGTGCTCTGTGCAATGGCAGAACTTTGGCTTGTGTGTTGTTAGAAGGAACCTCATGATGGTACCCACCTGTAATTTCATCAGATTAAATGTAAAAATCCATCAAGAAAATGAAAATTGGAGTCAGATCACACCTGACTGCAATAGTCCCCTTGCATCTCAAAAAATATATGGACCTATGAAATTTTCCAAATTCCCTTTTTGAAGGATTGCCCACATGTCTGCAGGCACAACTTTTAGGGTTTTTATTATTTAAATAAAAAACAGGAATATGGAAGCTATAAAGTGTTGTAACATGCATGACTTCTTTATAAATCATCTAATACCTCTTTAAAAAAAGGATACAGACCCCACAAGTCAACTTTTCTACACTGAGGCTCCAACCTCTTCCAGACTTTGAAGCTACCACCTCTTCAGAATTTGCCTTGCTATAGTTTACAAACACGACTTTTTCCTGTTCTAACAAAGAATCTGTAAAAAGTATGTATTGTATAAAATGGTATGTCCATACAAAGTAATTCTAAATCTGTTCCTTCATGCACTGCAAGATTTCCAACAACTGCCCTCCAAGACCAAGATTCCCCCCGACAGGAGCAGCACTTCAGACTCCAACCCTGTCCTAGACACAGGTTAGAGGGGACAAGAGGGTCACACTTACTGAGGAGACCCAGATAAGAAAAATCTGACTTGCCATTTGACATGCTATGATGTCCCTGTCTCTTTTCCTTGAAAAAGGACCCTTTTCTCAAGATTTCTAGACCCTAGGCTGCTTCTTACTGGACTACAGCATCAGTTCTGAATTTGGCCCTGCTCCTGCAAAACACTCCATGTAGGCACAGGGATTTACCTGGCATGCAAAGCAAACCAGGACTGTGTGCCCTGCTCCCCTGGGAGCTTTCAAAATCCTCCACACACCAATTCCCCTGGGCCTGGAACCCCTCAGCTCCCACACATGAGGAGCCCAACAGCTGAATTCTCTCTTAAGTACTTCTACTAGTGGTTTGGAAGAGCTCTTGAAATGCAGAGATACTAGTGGATTAGAGTTTGTGTTTCCAGGATGTTTTGGGATTAGCAGTTAAAAAAAGTCTCAGAAACGAGCTAGAGCAACTGCTGTGTATTAAAGCAGGATGGAAAAAGTTATTCTATTGATGCCAGCTATGTTAGTCCACTAGCTAAATGATTAATGTTGATAATTCCTCTCCAGCAGACTCATTAAACCTGAACTTATTTTTCTTACAGGCCTTTGACATTTCCTACTTTCTTAATATCAGAGGTAATGACAGTGGCGTGATTATATACTTATTCCTTTCCACCTTCAAGCAGTTTTCTTTGGCAGGAGTTACTTTTTCAGCAGAAAACCTGCACACGAGTATTCATTCTTTCCCAAAAACTGTTACAGCTCCATTAGCAACACTAAATGGCAGTGCCTTAGAGGAATGCACAACAACCCTTCTGAAAATTAAATAGTCAGGGTATTCAGGGCAGTACCATGAGAAAGATATTTTCTACAGAACTGCAATTTATAATGGTAGGGGGGGGTCCTGTGCCCTCCCCCCACACTTCTTTTAGATCCCGTTGTCAAAAAATGTCCAAGTTAAACAAAGAAGAAATTACAGAATGAATCTGGAGCTTAGCCTTGAAGAATTAGGTTTCACTCTAATTGAGATCATACGCTGCATGTGCAGTTTTGGCACATAAGCCATATTAATCAGAAAGTCTTTAATCGTGGATAATTTCTCCTGTGTGTGCCAGATTGGGCATTATGCTGCTGGCCCAGCTTCTAAGTCTGTTTAAGAGCCCACCTTTGACTTCATAAACACCCGCTTACAAAATTGGGGTCAACTTCCTCCTATGAAGGTATGCTGCACTGGCGCTAAAAAAATTCCCTTAATGATTAAATTGCATCTCATATGGAAATAAAAATGTGCAGATTCCAAAGGAGTGACTGTTTCGAGTGATTACAATTTGTGTTGGAAGTAGCCCTCACTCAAGCCCGTCTCTGTGAAGTACACAACAGATGAAAACCAGGGAAGATGAGCCAACAGCCACAGGATGAAATCTGATGACTGACTGAGCATCACTTAATTTACTGTTATTATACTACTGCCGAGATCCAAGTCCAGAAAGAGTAAATAGGACATAAAAATGTTTCCTGTATTCAAGACTCATCAGGGAGGGTGAGTAACTAATGACATGCCAGTACTGACTGGGTTTTTGTCCATTTTGCAGCAGGGATGAAGAGGGAACTACTGAGCAGACCCTGAAATGCTCCACACACACACAGGTGAAACCCTGCTCCTGCCAGAGTTTGAATTTTGAGGCACCATGACTTCAGGGGGGTCCACAACACCATTCCAAAAGCTGAGCTGCATTTGCAGGAGATCAAAAGGAACAGGACTCCTCCTACTGAAAGTTATCATTCACATTGCTCATGCCTTTTATTAGATTATTCATGTACTGAAAACTTTAATATCCACAGTGCATACACAGACCTGTAAAACCTGGCTTAGATTTGTCAGAATGCACAAACAGTCTCTTACAGTAAATGGATCTTTCTGTAAATTTCTGCACCTGTAGGTTCAAAATGAGCTTTTGTCCCCAGTGCTCCATTTGATATTTAAGCTAGTCAACAGCATGACACCTATGAAAGATAAAGTTACTAATACAGAATTACCTTTGTTTGAGTTTTAAAATATTGAAGTAAAATCAGCTGTAGCGTAATATATAAACTTCTAAAAAAAAAAAAAAGAAAAAATATTCAGAAGGGAACCCTCTTTATTCAAGCATACCACTTCCATGAAACATCTCACACGCTGCAGTCACATCCATAATTTATTTAAGCAGTGACTGCTGGACTTTCCATTATAAAATTTACAGCTTCAGACATCCCTCCTTGTTTCTACAAGTTCTCATTAAATAGCTCCAGCCTGCCCCACTCACCCTGTCTCTCCCTACTCCTCCACTTCTCAAAAGCAAAATTTTGCCTTCTTTTTCTCTCTTTACACATTATTATCCTCTTTCCACATTTCATGTGAAAAAGCTGTTCTAAATATTATCTCTTAACCTAATTAACTCCAGGGATTTTTCTAATCTGTCGAAGTTTATATTTTCCTCCTTTACCCATAGATGTTGCCGTGTGCCTCCTTTCCTCTCTCAACCTGGTTTCATTGCAGTTGGGTTCTGCTTCTGAAGGAGGACCTGAAGTTCTGCATATTGAAAAATCAGGAGTTGGGAGCTGCTCACACTGGGGCAGAAGGACTGAGAAAACTGAGAGCTTTAGCTCCCATGAAAGCAGTTTGGGTGTTTTGGATGCCTTTCAGGGAAGGGATGATTCTCTGACTCTCCTGGTTTGGGTTTTTTTATTTACATGTATTAGGTATTATTTTCAAGCCTTTAGCACCGGGATAATTCTGCCCCTTGCCATGTTTACTGCTACTTTCTGTAGGAGACACAGACCAAAGGTGTTTATGGAGAACACACTCTTCAGAGTAAAAGTCAAACTTTTGGTGTGTTAACTCATGAAAACCTTTAAGTCCTATGAGGAGCAGCTGAGGGAGCTGGGAAAGGGGCTCAGCCTGGAGCAAAGGAGGCTCAGGGGGGCCCTTCTGGCTCTGCACAAGTCCCTGACAGGAGGGGGCAGCCGGGGGGAAGTCGAGCTCTGCTCCCGAGGAACAGGGACAGGAGGAGAGGGAACGGCCTCAGCTGTGCCAGGGGAGGGGCAGGTTGGACATCAGGAGGAATTTCTGCATGGAAAGGGTGGTCAGGCCTTGGCAGGGGCTGCCCAGGGACATTTGGAGTCCCCATCCCTGGAGGTGCCCAGGGAAGGCCTGGACGTGGCACTCAGAACTCTGGGCTGGGGACAAGGTGGGGATGGGGCACAGCTTGGACTTGATGGTCTTGAAGGTCTTTTCCAACCTAAATGATTCCATGCAAATATTTCTATGGACTCCAAATACAATGTATTTAATCTTACAGGCATTTCCAGTGATCACATCTCTCTTCCAATAGTTCATGTTGCATTGCTTCAAGAGGAACACAGCAGAATGAAACTCTCAGCACCAAGAGATACACGGAGAATTAGAAGAAATCCTACATATTAATGAGGTCAGCATTAAATATAATATATAAAAAAATAAAGACAGAAAATAAGAAGTAGTTAAACCTCTGAAGGTGTCACTGTCTGCCAGTGGAAGGCAGGCTGGGCAGCAGCTACCAAAAGCTTTTATGGTCCTGGCTTGGAATGCAAGAAATTCTGCAGAACGTGCTGGTTTTCATGCCCTCCTAAAGCTTCTGATGGCAGGAACCACCAAGGTGATACAACAAGCAAATCTGCTGTTCAGGCAGTCAGGTCAAACCTTTCTACAGGGAAATGGGAAAGGGATGAAAATGTAAAAAAGGCCACTAAAAATGGCAGAGGAAAGAAACCCAATGGATGCTGCTTGGCTGGGTGACTTGGAAAGAGCATCCTCAGCTCTGGCCTCCCAAAGCCCCTGCTCCAGGTCCCAGCAGCAGAAGTGCCCCAGCTCCTTGCATCACACCCAGAGCAGAGGTGAGTGGTTAACACAGATATTCAGGTACTCCTAAAAGCTAAGTAAGGACCCAAAATCCAAACTAAATGACCTGCACTTGGTAAGTGATGGTGTGGTGGCCGAGTCCTGGTGTCTGTCTGCACATAAAATTGGGCTTGCAGAAGAGATCAGAATGTAAAACTGGAGTTAAAGAGTTTGGTCTGAATCCTGGTTTTTTATACAGACTGACAAGTAAGAAAAATAATAATTAATAATTAAAACAAAATAAAACCAAATCCAAAATAGTAATAAACTCAAAATAATAGTATTTTACGTTCTTTCACTACAGCCAGGAAAAGAGATCCTCTTTACCTTTGACACTTTGAATGAATCCAATTCTTAGGAATTAAGGAATTCAATTTTTAAGTCAGGTCATGGATCAGGTAGGTTTTGAACCAGTACCATTATAAAATAACATCTAGCCCCTCAAATCAGTCCAGCCTAATGTTTTAATGAAGTTCAGCTTCATTAAAACGCTTGGGCAGGGGCTAGAGAGGTACCTGGATATAAACAGATAACTCCTCTAAGGTCTCAGAAGTGTTTTCTGGTACAAGATGACATTATGATTGTTGACATCTGTTTTGCATATTTACAAACTAAACGTTTCTGTGGTTTTTCTGCACTTATAAGCTCATACTTCATTTATTCCACAGAATGGTTTTAGCATGACACCTCCTCTTATTAAAATCTATGCAAAAACATGCTTTTTATTAAAATATTTAAAATAAAAATTGAAATATTAAAAACATTTTTTTCAAACTGTGTGAAAAACAAAACTCAGTCCCTAAAGTATTGATCTTGGGAAAAAGAAAAAAGATACTTCTTGCCTTGCACCAGCTAGTAAAAGAATAAGAATCTAGAGACTGATGGTTAAGAAAATTGATAAATATTAAAAAATAAAAATAAACTGCCTTCTTATTTCTGAATGGGGAAATTGGAACCACAGAGGAGGAAATCAAGGGCCATCTCACTAGTTACAATCCATGGAAAATCTGTTCTCCATGTCTTCCTTCCAAACTGGCATTGCTTTTCCTTATCTGGGTATCCAGGTCCAACAGGAAAAGTGTATAACACTGCTGATTTATGGTAGAATTGGCTGTGTGTCAGCACCAGTTATCTCACCATTTCTTTTAGCAACACTTAGCACAAATGATAATGTAAACCTCCAAAGCAGAGTAGCACGCAACGCGTCGGCCCTCAGCCCTCAGTCCTGGCTCAGGGCTTGTTCTGCTGATTCAAAGGGAAAAGGGCTGCAGAGAGCTGAGGCCCCCGGGATTTCACACTGCAGGGAGTTAACGGGAGAAATCTCTCACTCACAGAAGTCAGGAAGCTTTGCCCTCAATTCCAGCAGGGCCAAGGTATTGCTGGCAGAATTAGGGGAGCCTTTGTCAATAGAGGTAGCAAAAACATCTCCTCTGAAAGAATGTTAATTTCCCAGTGAGATAATGGCACCATTCACCAGCAAGAATGACATGTTTAATCTGATGGATTGAGCATCCTTTAATCCTTCCAGCTATCCATTAAACTGTTTATTCTCAGTGTAAATTGTTCCAGCCATAAATTTACACTGGCTGAGCTGCCCATCATTCTGCTTCACTCAGCCACAACCACAACCACAATTTTTGTATTTTCTGACACACATCTACAGATTTTCAAAGCTTGTATTGTCTAAACTTAAAATCCTAAGGCAGGCCAACAGAAAGCTGTCTTCCGACAAGAATATTCCAACATTTAGGAAATACAATCTCTATGTTAAAGGCACGCTTCTTAGATTGCAACCCAAATGCTTGTGTTCCATAGTCTCCAAACTGCAGGAACTTAGCCAAAAAAATCTCTTTATAAATGTTTTGCACCACTCTGGGCCCCAAATAGTGTTTGCTAGAGTTAGCATTATTCCTGCCCAAATTATCTGGAGAGGATTTGCAATGCAGTCACCTTAATACCAGCATCCATTAAAAGGTGAGAGAAAAAGCAAATGTGTTTCCTTAGTACAAACTCCTGGACAGTTTTCTGGACTGGGAATGGTTTTCTTGGCTTCCCCTACCCAGCCTTCCTCAGGCCACTGTTAACTTTTTCCTTTCTGGTGTACAGGGATTTTTGTAGACCCTGCAGAACAAACACATTTTATGTGCGGTGTGGGATAGAGGGCAAAGATGAGCTACACTCAAAGTCCCAGAGCCTCTCAGTCTGGTGTAACTGCAGAGAAAGCCAGGAGCAGTTATGGACCTGTCTTTTCTGCTCCCAAATTTGACACCACTGCAGTTAATGGAGTGGGAAACACTGATATTTTAACAACTCCTTAGTAATTTGATTCCCAATTAGTGAACATCAACTACATCCTAAATTAACAATTCTGATTCATTTATCTCAGCCAAGGTTACAATTATTCACATAGGTAGGACAAAGAAATTTAGACTCATACTAGTTAAAAAACACATTTTCCCTTTTTCTCCTCAAATTCTGATTAGAGATTCTCTTTAAAATATGTAATTTATTATGAGATTAATATCACAGGCTATCTAAGGGGAGGTGGCAGTAAGGAGGCCACATTTATTGTGGTTCTACAGATGCAGATGTGCAGGAAGATTCCAGAAGCTGTAGTTGAAAACAAAATTCCCATGACAAGTTAGGCATTGGAAAGCAAATTTAAGTGTATCCATAGTGTAAATCCCTTAATCCTCAGGTAAACTAACAATGAGGACTAGCATACAATAAGGAAAAAAGGATAAAAATAAAGAAGACATTGAGATACCAGTTCAGAGCATTCTGGTTTTCTAGGAATTTTATTTGAATATAATTCAGTTGCTTATAAAATTGTATCTTAGAATCATAGAACCACAGAATATCCTGAGCTGGGAGGGACCCACAAGGATCATGGAGTCCTGTCCCTGCACAGACACCCCAGCAATCCCACCCTGTGCCTTGGAGCGTTGTCCAAACGCTCCTGGAGCTCTGGCAGCCTTGGGGCCGTGCCCATTCCCTGGGGAACCTGTTCAGTGCCCACCACCCTCTGGGGGAAAAACCTCTTCCTGATATCCAGCCTGACCCTCCCTGGCACAGCTCCAGCCATTCCCTGAGTCCTGTCCCTGGTCCCAGGGAGCAGAGATCGGAGCTGCCCCTCAGGAGGAGCTGCAGCCCCCAGTGAGGTCTGGCCTCAGTCTCCTCTACTCCAGCTGAACAGACCCACTGCCCTCCAGACCCTTCACCACCCTCGTGTTTCCCCTTTGGGTGCTCTCTAATGGCTGTAGATCCTTCTTGCCTTGTGACGTCCAAAACTGCCCCCATGACTCGAGGCCACACCAGTGCAGAGTAACGGGGGACAATCACAAATATCATTTGTAAGATTGCATTATGTGACAGAAGTACTACCAGTATTTCAGTTTTACAGAATGTGTTGAAGAGAAGTGCAGTTGTTTTTCATTAAAACTTTTATAGTAGTGCCACAACAAAGTCACTCATGTTTATATTCAGGTGTAGAGGTCATTTCAGAAACACTCCCCAGACAAAAATTAAAGCCCATTAACCTTGCTCATACAAGACTTTCAAATACAGGGGAAAGAGTTTTCCATGCACAGGTAAATGTGGCCTGGCAAACACCTTCCTGCTGGAACTGAACAGTTAGCAGGATCTGAGTCAACCCAGCAGTTACCTTATCAAATATCCCTTGTGCCTTTCAGTTCCCGTAGACAAGACCTGGAATGGGTGTTATATCTAAAATCCATATGGCTTGGGAAAAATACTTATTTACCAATGAAATTAGGGGAAAATTGAAGTTTGTCCACCCATTTCATCTATATTAAAATACTTATTTAACAATCCTTTTTTCTAATGCTTATCAACATACTTACTACAAAACTTCTGGTAAGCTTTTTTTGCCTTCATAAGATCTTTGCATCTGCTGACACGTTCTTGAAACAAATTATCTGCCTAAAGTTAACTTTCTAATTTTATTAGCAAAATATTTCTCTCTGTCTAGACACCAAGTTACCATATCCTTTTAGAAGTTTGTTTCTTAAAAAGAATATATAAATAATGGTCAGAGTAATTAAAAGAGAATTATCACTTATTTTTAAAAGTGCAATTTAACTAATTTGAATGTATTAAATATTATATAAAAACAAAGTCTGGGCTTAGATGCTACCAAGAAGTTCCCATGTGTGAGGAGCCGACAGAGGTGCCATAAGAATGGTTTTGCTTTGCTGACCAGACAATAAAATCTAAAGCAATGACCTGGTGTCACATTGGGTTAGAAGCTACTGATGGAACAGTCCTGACTGCTCAAAATAAGCAACATCTTTAAAGGGCATTAATCACACGTGTGGTAATCAGCTCCTCCTTTGCCAAAGGCAGCATCACATTTCTGCTGAATTTCCTGGGGTGCAACAGATTTATTCCAATTTTGATTTTGTGAAGGTCCTGGGAGGGCAGGTGATGTGTGCTCCCACTAAAACTTAAAGCTCCCTGGGCAGATGATACCTCTGCTAGCAGCAACACTACTGATAGGCAGTTAACCCATAAATAAAATAAAATTATATTAACTTGAATAAAGAAAATTTATGCTAAATCAATACTTCATGCCATGTACAAGGAAACAGGAGGCCAGAACTGTTATGAAACAGATCTGATCTTAAAGGTCTTTCCCAACCTTAACAATTCTAGGACTCTATGAAGCTGAATATCAGTTTCAGAAGTTCCTTCTTACACAAACAAATCATTGATTTCACTTTTTTTCCCCAGCAAGTAACAACCAAAGCCTAAATCAATAAATTCCTTAATAAGGAAAACCCACCCCTGTGGCAGTGGTTGAAACCGCCACGGTGGTTGTCCCAAGCCCGAAGCGCCCCAAGGGTCTTAGATTTGGCTGATGGGACGACTCACAAGTCTAATATCTCCCCCCTTCGGAGTTTAAAGAAATGGTTTCTCCCCGTGTTGTTGCCACCCCTTTATGTTAATCTCCCTTGTCCATAATGTTACTTGCCCTGCCCCTGTTCTGGAAAGTCCCTTGGAAAGTCCCTTCTCCCTCAATGTCCCATAGGCTCTGGCTTCCTCTCTGCTCCCCGCTCCTTCCCTCACTGGTTGTATCCATGTCACCCCACTTATGTACCGCCGCTGGACCCTCACCCCCTTGGACCCTGATGATCACTCCTCCCCTTTTTACTCCCATATAAAACATGTTGTAAGACCCTATTTCAGGGTTCTCTGTCCCTGGACTCCTTCGTGTGTGGAACTCCATTAAACGTCTCGGAACTCCATACAGAGAATGCCTCCTGCCTCTTTATCTCCGTCGGTTTCTTGGATCGTGAGTGAGTGTGTGTGCCTGCACCCACTCAGCAGGGAGTGCTTGGTGCGAGAGCAGGGGTTTGCTGACCCCCCGAGAGCGGGTCCATGAGGGACACTCTTTACCTGGATCTCCTTCCCCCCACTCCATTCCTGACTAGAAGAAAGGTGCGAAGCGGGGCACCCCTACTGAATTTGGGGCATTGGCTCTTCCACTGGAATCAGGAGGTCAGCTCCATTGTACTGGGTGGTACAAAATAACCATTTCATAGCAAACTTCCTCACATCTTCTACCACTCCATATTCTTGTGAGGGATTTTGGCCAAAGCAAGGTGTTAACAGACACGTGCATCCCTTGCCTCTTCTCTGAGCTGTAAACATGGATTCATAAGAAACAGCAGTGATGAAGGCCCAAACTGACCTCCCACTCTGAGGCCAGTCTCTGTGCCTCGAGTTCTCTCTCCACCTGCTGAGGGGAAGAAATCACTGATGGGTCAGACCAAAACCAGAGTGAGTTTGCTGATCAGCTGAAACCCCAATCCACAGCTGGTGCACTGCAACTCTGGCACAAAAGCTTGCAGGATAACTCTACCACAAACAGCACAAGCCAACAACCAGCACCACTGGGACAGCAAATCCATCCCAAATCAACCAACCCTTGACTCACCACCCCTGGAGGGGTTTAACACATGTGCAGACATGGCACTCAGGGACATGGTTTGGTGGTGACCTTGGGGTAATTGTTGGAGTCAATCTTATAAGCCATTTCCAACCTGTTTGATTCCATGTTTCTAAACCACAGCTACAGACCAGATTTTTAGGGCACAAATCCCACTTCCAACTCCTGGCAGAACAGGACAACAGAAGCTCCATGCAAGCCCCAGGTGGGAGAAAGCCCTTGTGTCCTTGGAGTCCTGTTCCTTATTTGCTCTTCTTTCCATACCTCCTTCACCCAGGAACTTGTTTGCCCATATCCCCAGTGACCTTTGTGGATTCCTGGTGGATATCACCAAAATGTTCAGCAGAGTAGCTGCAAAATTCTCATCCAACTGCCAACTTCTGGAATTAAAGCTTAGTCAGTCCAGTTTTTGGAAGAGTGATCAAAGTTTTCATCTGGAAACTACACTCATGAAAGGTACAGACATATCTTGTTAACTTTAAAATCCAACTCATGCTCTGAGTCATATATGGAAATAAAGTTGTTACTCTAATTTTCAGCCCAAAGTATTGTGTTTCCATTGCTGGCAAAAAGTGAGGAATAGGAACTAAATTACCAAAGAACTGTGCTGCATCACTTTGTAGTGTGTCAGGGTTAGGAACACTTCAGGTTTTCTTGGTTTTATGAAATGTTTGGGAACATGTTTTGCTGCAGCATCAGAAATCATATCTTCCTTACTACTCTTTGTTGTTTCCATGCAAGTGCAGTGTAGCAATACAGCAAACTCCAATTTACAATCCAGCCAAATTCCATTATTTGATAAAGAAGTAACATTTTGCTCAATAAAGGCTTGATTATTTTCTAGTGTTTTGGGTATATCTTTTTAAAATACACTGGTATATTGTACAAGGCTTTGGAAAGCAAACATTGCTCTGAGACACAATTTTGCCAAAAGCTGTAATTTTCTACATCCCTTTTCCCTCAACTCTCTTTCAAAAAGCAGCAAAGATGTTTACTTTTAAATTTGATCTTTCTTTAGGACTTTTTCAACTCCACCTTTATTAAGTCCCTCTCATAAACACAATGCATTTATATCTATAAGCTGTCAAATAAGTTTTTTCACAGAATCACAGAAGGGTTTAGGTTGGAGGGGAACTTTAAGCCATCTCATTCCACCCGCTGCCATGGGCAGGGACATCTTCCACTAACTTCAGTACAACCATCAACACCTTGGTAGAATGAGTGCTCCTTTTCAGAAATAATCTCCTTCTGTTCTCATTTCTCACTACATTAAATCTCTACAACTGCACTGGATCTCAGCATCTAAAAAAACCCAACAAAACCACCCCGTATGATCCTTATTTTTTAAGTTATCCCTTCCTTGTGGCTCTCTGGCGTGTTATCAAGCAGCAGAGATAACCTGTCTAATTGGTGCATTTTCTTCTATCCAGCTGTATCTTTCACATCAAAAACAAGAGAAGCTTCTAAAAACACTTGATTTAAATAATTTTCAAAACCAACAGAAATTATAGATCTTTTCTTAAGCACCTGCAGAACAGACTAATTTGGGGAATTAAAATCTATTAAAACCCACAGTGTTCAGGTTTCTATTTTATCTCCTACAGAGATGAACCAGGGTTCATCTGGAACACTTACAACTCCTTTGACATCCAACACTGATCCTACAGGCTCTAGAGCAATCAAAAAACCAAAATTACAGTAAAATATGAAAATCCTTTCCCATTCAATTTTTTTCTCCAGATATTCCATATTTTTAATGTGAAATTTATCAGTTCTCTTTTCTGATACTGACATTTAATAAATAACAATGTATAGAGTAGATACGTATAAAATAGAGTGTCTGTGTGTGTACTGTAAACATATACCATGTATAGCAATTTTATAGCAAAATTACTGATAGACTTCTACAACAAGCTGCAATTTTTATCCAAAGAATTTTTAAGGACATAAATTTGAAGAAACATCAAGCATGAGGATGAGCGCTGTATAATTAACAATAAAGAGGGCAACAGCTGTTAAATTCCCCAAAAAAGGTGACTTCTATAGAACAGCAGGATGCTGGAAGAGATCCCTATCACTGGACCTGCTTGCTTTTTTATTTATTTATTTCCTACACATGCAGTTGACTCAGTTTTCACAGCCCAACCAACGCTCAGGCACAAGAGTGTAGAGAAGTTCCTGAGAATTCCCTCAGGCTGGCACCAGAGTTCTGCCTTTGAGGGAACTCAAACCAGTGAGTTTTGCCAATCTTTGTCCAATTTGTGCACAAAAAAGATGACAAATCATTAATTGTCAAATCTTTTTTCCTCCACAATGTGAAATACATAAACTGAGTAATGTTCTCCTAAACCCGGGGCCCAAACTCACAAAAAGTTTAAGTGTCAGGTGCACCTTCACACCAGGTTTTAGCACTTAGGGAAGGGCCATCAGAAACATCACCATGATGAAATGAGATCTTCTCACAGTAGTACAACCTTAACAGACATGGGCAGACTTTGGAGTATTGGCTCGATTGGGAAATGCTTCCAAAAATCAGGAGTTGATCCGAGACTTCTCCAGTCACAGTATGGCTGGGACAGAAATGTTCTCTTCCAGGGTACAGCAGGAACCTATGTAAAAGATTTCAGGCTGCACACTCAACGTGTTCTGTGGTGGTTTGGTTTCACATTTCTGCCTCTCCAATTCTCTCTGGGTGCACAAAACCCCTGCAGAGCCCCCTCCAGGTGGACTCGCTCCCACCATGCCAGGAACCACAGGATACCCCGAGCCGCGAGGGACCCACGTGTATCATTGAGTCCAACTCTTGGAAGCACAGAAGAGGCAGAGCAGCTACCCATGAGCTAAAACACCATATAGAAGAAGCCAGAAGTTAAATAACACAGCACATCCCAAGAGGGGTGTGGCACATGATTAAAAGATGTGATATTTACTCCTGCAGGGAAGTTCACATCCAAAGGTGAGTTCACCTTCAGTAGAGGGTCCTGTAGACATGCCAGAAAGTCCTACAAAAAGATCTTTTTTAGATGTTTGTTCACTCTTCCCCATGTGTAACACCCCAGATTAGTCCACACACCAAGGTAGAGATGAGCCTAAAATAAATCTGTATCTTGTAAAGTTTGGGAACACTCAGCTCATGACTGACTGCCAGAGCAATCAAGAGCTCCACTAAGCAGTTCTGGCCTTTGATAGAATTCATTTTGGGGCACCCAGCTTTCTCTCTGATTGCCTCAATTTAGCTAAATTCAGAGCTGCACAGAGCTGCTGGGACTCTGCTTTACCTGCAATGGAACATCAAATTAAGTTCTAAAGTAACACAGACTCCTTTGAGCAAAAAGATTTCTACTTCAGATTCGTCTCAAATTTCAACAAAGCCATGTCCCACAGCAGAAACAACACCTACTCATGAGCATGAGAACTGAGCAGAGAGTACTGTTGCACACTAAATAAGGCTACACAAAAACATTCTGAATATTTCATCACCTATTCATCCTAGCAGTTCCATGCTAAAACACAAAACTGATAAAATAACTTAACTCCCCTTGATTTTTCTTGGGGTTTTTTGCTTTGGTTTTGGGGTTTGTGTGTGTGTAATCTAGAACAATTCTTCTGGTGTCTTTGGCAACCTTTACTGAAATGTTTGTATTTATTCCTGCTGAGGAATCTGCCACCCCTACACTGTGACAAAAAATTAAAATGTATTGAGTGAATTGTACCTTTCATTCTCTGAGTCCTACTGCAGAAACTCTGCTGTTCTCTAAGTAGGACATGTTCTCTGTAGTCTCTGCTTTCAACAGACAACAAATTTTCATACTTCACCTGATATTTGATTAGATCTGTCCCATTTATTCTTAAAACAAGCCTGAATAACACTCATAATCACCTGCTAAGTTGCTCCCTTATCCCTAGAAGGAACTTTTGCCAGGATCTTAAAAATGAATATATTTCTCCCCTGTTAAAATTTGCATTTTTAATATTATTTTTAACAGACCTCTGGATCATGTACCTGGTCCCAAAGGCAGCAGTGCTGAGCTGCCTCCCAGGCACCCTCCTGCCACGGGAGAGGGCTAAGGCTGGGAGCTGCTTGGCTGGAATACAAACAACTGAAGGGAATGAGAGACTCTGTATATGAGTGGGGAACGTAAATGCGATATTAATTATTAATTTTGACAAGTCTGAATACCTTAATACTGTATTATTTTAAGCTGCAAGCTTTTTAAAAATCCATTGAGGCTGAAATGAGCTGACTTTGTGGCTTGGACTCTCATTCCTCAGCATACAGCAAAATGCGCTGTGACAACAAAATATGCTGTGACAGATTTTGGCCAGTGTGGTCTTGTTTTGTATATTTAATAAAGAGCTGATAAATACAATGTTTAAAGGGAAAGGGTTGGGAAATACCAGCCAGAAAACACTATGCATTAACTGACCTGTCAAGAGAGAAAAGATAATTTAAATTAATGCACAAACTCACCCATAAGCTGGTTCCCTCCACTTCAGAACTCCTTAGTAACATGATACAGGTGCAGGTAACATAATTTCTGTAATAAAACCAGATGATTTGTACAGCAAAATTTACCGTGAACTAATCCTACTCTCTTCAGCAAACAATTGAGTGTGGAACTCTGACAATTTTCTACCATGTATTTAAGAGTAATTTCCTGGGCTGTTTACAACAAGAATTTCAAAAGCACTCAGGGAAGTTTCACTTCTGATACCACTTCCAACATCTATACTAAGTACAACTTTAAAGCCCACTGCAAACATTTAAATCACTTCCTACCTATGGATCCCAGAACATTTTACACCTGTTAATCAGAGAAAAGCTTACAACATACCCACAATTACATATTTCTACCTTTATTAGGCAGATTTCAGAAAAGAAGAATTCATGAACTTGAACACAAAAGAATTCTCCAGTGCTCCCTCTTAGCATAAATAAACTGTGGCTTTGTTTGAAAGTGTCAGGAAGCTGAAAGTCAAAAATGAAATAAAGCACCAGAGGAATGATGGACATATTTTAAAAGTGAATCTAAGCGGGGGTTTCTTCCCTATCATCCTCTACAACTACAGAAAGATTTCCATATTTGATGAATCACATTATAATTTTTAATGTAACCCCAGATGAACGAGGAAGTTCTCTTATTTCAAGGACTGTCACAAGTTGCCTGTAATCTTTTACCTTGAACCTCATGGTAATTAGGCTGTAGGGGATTTTTCTTAGTTATGTATAAAATGAACTCGAGGCTTTAAGTTTCCAACCCTCAGTGGTACCAAGTGAATAAGGAAGCTTTAAAAAATACAATTTAAAAATCACATATAGAACAATTACAGTCTCATTAAGTTTTGTGATTCTTTTCAAACCAGTCCCAGGGGCTTGACTCCTGATTTTGAGCTGGGATTGATGGTTTTACAACCAGTGGGAAATAACAATCAGGTACCTTATATCAAGTCATTCAGAAATGCAGTCACTGACACTTAAAGAGGCTTCATAGAATGTGATATCTGACTAGAAATGAAGAGACATATTTCAGGTTGGAGGAAAGAGAAGGGAAAACAAATTTCCTTCCCACTTAAATCTACCTTACACACATTTACACCCCCAAAATCCCTCAGGTTGGCCAACAATCTAATGAAATCTGGTTTCTTATTTAACTTTCTCAGAAACCAGCAATACTCATTGTCAAAAACAGGGCTTTTGTAATAAACTCAAACTTTCACCCAATTGCTTGGTGTCATGGCCCAAACCCATATTTTGATTTGTTATCAAAATAACAACCTCAAAGACAAGTGCCCTGTACTTAAACTTCTTTGATTCACTGTTTTCTGAGTGGTGGTTCTTAAAATACTAGTAGCAACAAAACATTTTATTAAGAAAGACTCTTTTCTTCTGCACTAACTTGAAAGAAAGATTTAAAATATTAAAAAATATTTAATATTTACGGTAGTAACTCCCAATACTTTATTTACAGGGAGCCACAGAGAACAGGTAACAACTTTTGCATTATAAAAGGCTTGAAAGACAAAGGCCAAAAAATTTTACCTGGCACTATCAGAAGATCCAAATATTTATGCACTCAAAATCCTATTTAAATCCTCAGATTTAGGTAGGAAAGAGATTGTGATTTTTAAATGGTGCAAATCATTCACCATTGTCTCTAACTTTGCAAATAGTTTGTTTTAAGGGATAAATATGTGGAGTTCTCAGTCTGATTGCCACAAGCTGTAGTCAGATGTCCAGGTGGTGCCTAACCTGTGTGCACATGTATATCCCATTTTCTGTACCTATTTTGCAGTCTTACTGAGTGAAAATAGTACAAAATGAGAAGAACAGCTGAAACTCAAGCTCTTAAGACATGCAAACACCATTTCTTAAAGAAAATAAAAATCTCTCTCCCAGTAGTTACAATAAACATTAACTCTTAAGTGATCTGGAACAATAAGAAAAGCACCCAGTGCAGTACAATTACCAGAATCTCCTATTATGGTACTTTTCATTAAGCCTAAGTCACGCATATTCCCCAACTGTTATTTAATAAAGCCAGTCTAGCTCTAAATGTCATCCTAAATCCTGTAAAGGCAAAAAGCTCAATCAGCTTCAACCAGCCACTGATGGCCCCAATTCTGTAAAAACTTTTGCTAAAACCCAGCCCTTAAGCACGTGCAAAACCTTTAGTCCTGCTGATATCCCAAAATTCGAGTGTGTGCTTTTAAAATGGGATTTTTTCCAAAGTAAAGGCTGAGAATTAACAGGAACAAAGCAACCTAAAATTTAAGCAAATGCCTAAAAATAGCTGTTTCTTTTGTGAGAAACAGTATTGTTGGCTTCTTCCTGTGTGTTCAATTAATCAAAAAAATCCTTTTAAGCAAGGATTAAATTGCAGTTACTACCAAGAAACCCTAGAAATATACACTATTTAAATGGATGTTGGACTAAACAAACTCTTGCCTCAGTTTTTTTACACAAGTATGAACACAAGGATGTATTTCCCAGTCACATCTGAAAGATGCATTGAAATAAATGAAGATGAATAAACTCATCTTCCTCTGTATGATACAGAATTCTTCTGATGATTTCAATCATGCTGGGGGAAACTGCTCACTCCATAAAGTAGGTGTGCAGTTAAAAAGGACAGAGCTTTTTATCCTTTTAATATACTACTTTAAAAAATTAAATTAATCTAAATCACAAGAGCCTGTGGTAGACATTTAATGCCTCATGAATTAGACTGAGTTATGCCCTGTGCATGAGGTAAAGTTACCCCAACTCACTTGTAGCTCTTAAAACTCTGAGTACTTGCTCAGATGGCAGAGAAATGTGCTATCCATTATTAGAATATGCATCCATGCATAGATACATGTATATTACATGGAGTCACGGCACAACCCCTGTGACTCCCCTGCTGAGCACTGGAGATGCCATTTGTTGATTTCCACATCCTGGAATTTCCCTGGGTGGTCCTAGGTCCCACCAGCCACTGCCCTCTGACTTCCTGATATCCCACTCAATGAGAATGGAGAAGAGGAAGCTTCTCTACAGAGAAATACACTCAGAGTGGTGAAAGGCAGTGACACCAGGGTAGGTTCAGATCAGATACTGGAAAATTACTTTCCCTGAAAGAATGGTCAGGCATTGGAATAAGTTGCCCAGGGAAGTGATGGAGTCTCTGGAAATGTTCCAGAGGCATTGGATGTGGCACCTGGGGACATGGTCCTAGGGGACATGGCTTAGTGGTGGGAATGCTGGGTTGACAACTGGACTGGATGACCTTGCAGTTCTCTTCCAGCCTTGATGATTCTGTGGTTTATTTTTAGATAACTACAGTTTGGTTCAGTCACACTCCACACCTTGGACTTTACCTCCCCCTAACTGATGGTTATTAGTTCACTCTCAGATGTTGTATTCCCAAACTCATTCCTAACAAAACACTGGACAGGTGGGATGCAGGTGGCTCAGCAGTGGCGTACAGAGGGTTTAGCAGCACATCTCTTCCCACACAGGTGTTTCATCTTCCATTTGTCACTACTCAGCATAAATTCCTCCTCTTCTGGGAGCTGAGGTCTGCACTCATTCTGGAAGGGCAAGAGGAGTTTATTAATCCTCTTTATTTCTCTCTCCTTAGTAGGAAAGGCTAGAGCTTTATTAAAAAGCAAGATTAAACAGCGAACTCTGGAATGTAACACAGAACAGCCAGATGGATAATCTAGGGAAATTCCACAGCCTTGGATGGAGGAGTCATCCATGCACCAAATGCCATGACAGACTGGAGGAGACATGAAGGTGTAGAAGGACTGATGAAATACAGGCAGCAGCAGCACAACTTTCTTGACACCCCTCAGCTGATGTGCCTTGTCTGAGTCTCAGTTTCTAGCTGCAGCTGAGAGAGCAGTTCCCACTGTCACCCTTTGCCAGGGAGATGCTGACCAGTCTCCAGCTAGACACACATGGAGCTCCATTAGATGAGCGAATTAGAAGAGAACACTCATCTTGCAACAATTTTCAATGATTCACTTGTAATCCATGCAATAACAGTGATGGTTTGGAAGCAGCTCTTCACCAAACCCTTACATCATCTCATCTCTGATTTTCAACTGAGGAGTTTTAAGTTTTGAACAATTTTGTTGTTGGCATCTCCTTCCAGTGATACAGATGCTGTTGCTCCAGCTCCTTCAGCCAAACCCACTCCAGGCCTGGTAGCTGGAGATGGGACAATAGCCCACTGTCCTGGGTTGTGGGGAT